>SJYC01066287.1:0-73028 GCA_006408675.1 Madoqua kirkii | reverse complement strand
CCTTTTGTGTCCCCACCCCCGCGCCCCCCGCCGCCCTCCCCACCTCAGCCGCCCAGAGGGCCGTAAGCTTCCCAGGGCTCTCGCCTCGGGCACTTGGGCTGCACAAAGAGGGGCAGCGCCCCTAATCTGGGGAAGGAGGAGGATTAACTCTAGGATCTGCAGGGAGGGGAGGGACTGTGGAGAGAGGAGAGAGAGAGAGCTGCGACGTGCCGGGGATGTGGCCTGCAAGTGAGAATTTAGATGTGCGGCTGGAGCCGTGAGTGACGTGCTTGAGCGGGTGCAAGTTAGCCGGCGGGAGGGGCCCGGGATGTTACTCCCGCTTCTTGGACCCCTCTGGCCGGCCTCCAACATTCAGCGTTCAGACAACTCTCAGGGCAAGAAACTCCCTAGACCTTGAAGGGTTGCCCTGGGACCTCCTCTCTCTGCACTCCTCCCAGGATCGCCTCCGCTCTGTGCCTTGGCCTCTGCCCATCGTCTGGACTCCAGCAGGGCCTCTGCCTCCAACTGCCCCCGGACAGCTCCACCCAGAGGACCCACACCCCCTCAAACCTCCCATGTCCAAAACTGAGTTCATCTACTCCTTCCCACAAGCCTGCTCACCCCACTCAGTCGTCTGGGGTGTGAGCCTTGGTCCTCCCAGTCACTCCTCACACACATCACCAGGTCCTGCCCCTTCCTCCTCACCAATACTTCTCCAGCCTATGCCTTCCTGTCCACTCCAACTTCCCCACCTTGGTTCAGGCACTTGGTAAAGTCATCTCAGGTGGCACTAGTGGTAAAGAACCTGCTTGCCAATGCAGGAGACATAAAAGATGTGGGTTTGATCCCTGGGTTTGGAAGATCCCCTGGAGAAAGGCATGGCAACCCTGGTATTCTTGCCTAGAGAATCCCATGGACAGAGGAGCCTGGCAGGCTACAGTCCATTGGGTCACACTGAGCTGGACTCAACTGAAGCGACTTAGCATGCACACACCCATCTCTCACCTGGACAACTGGAACGGTTCCTGCTCTTCTCCCTCTGTTCCCTCCACACTGCTCTAGAGTGGGACTTCCATCTGATTCCTTGAAATTACGACCTTTCCAAGGCTCTCCAATGGCTCAGCTTGCTTAGCTGGAAATACAAGGCCTTCTCTAATGCTTCCGATATCCTCACTGGCCTGATCTTTCCCCAGGGTCTAGAGTTCTCAAGTTACTTTCTAGTCCACAAAGACCTTCCTCAACAGCCTTCCTGGAGATTTTTTTCCCATGAAATCTCTGTGTAGCCTTGCTCCTCACAGAACCATCCTTCAGAGCCCCAAGGTCCAGCGAACTACAGGGCAGTGGGAAGGCAGATTTTCCAGAGGTGGTGCATGCTGGCCCAGCCTTGCCCACAATATGCCTGCCCCATGCAGGACAGCAGGTCTCCTCCCTGGTGAATGTGGCCCCACTCTTCCATGGGCTTCCCCAGGTCTTTGTGGCCTCTGAGGCCACTCCAGGGGCATGAATCTTCAGAGCTGCTAGCCACTTTTGTCCTAGATGTCTCAGGATGGACCACATTCTGAGGGCTGAGAACTCCACACTTTGCAAGCATGTCTGAGTCACACTGTTCCTGTCACCACTGTCTCTGGACACCCCCTCCTAGGAATCTGCTTCCAAGGTGCTCTTCAAGTCCTCGTCTTAGTCATAGACAGGAGAACCCTAATATCCAACAGATATTTGCTTCTGTGTACCATGTGCCAGACCTTCTGGTAGACAGTGGTCACCTAGATGAATCGGATACAGTCCCTGCCCATTGGAACTTCACAGTCAATTTCTGGAGACCCAGACATGGATAATAAGAATGCAGTGTGATAAATGCTAATACAAGTCTGTCCATGATGCTACGGAAGAACTTTCTAAAACGTGTTCCAATGGGTAGGAAGTAAAAGATTTCCAAGTTCAAAGGGGATAATCAGGAGGGCGTTCAAGGAGGAGCTGATGTGAGGGATGTGACCAGGAGAGTGAGTAAAAGCAAGAGAAAGACAGCATCCTAGGCAAAGTGAAAGAGGACTTGCCCCAGGGAGCCGAGAGCCAGGAGCCTCCAAGAGTTCAGAAGCTGGGCACTGTCCCAAAAACAATCTCTCTGAGCCAGCAGCCACAATGAGGAGTGAGGCTTTACCTGACAACTGCTATGAATGCTTGCTCTCATGGGGTTTGGCCTGTGACATCACATCACTCCCTGGGGTGCTAGGGAGTATAATAAAGTCAGTAAAGTATCCCACTTATCTGTGAACCACGCGAGCCTCTGTCTCCAGGTACACCCAGAACCTTCACAGTTTGAGAGAGTCTAAAGGTGGAATGAATACAGATTGGGAGTCCCAGAACCCAATCCTCTGAAGAAGGGGCTTCTGCTCCAGGTCCTTGGGCTTCGTTATGGGAGCCAACAAGACTTCCTTAAAAGACCCTCCCTGATTAATATCAACTAAACTTGTTTCTGCGGGAACCATGCAGCATGGGGTCAGTCCAGAACGTGCAGATGTACACAGATGTATATGTGTGTGCCAAAACCCCGTGAAGAAGACCAGATCTTCTTCCCTCTGGTGCATCTGGTGGGTTTCAATGTCATACTCCATTCCCCTCCCTTGATTTTATTCCTCCTTCCATCTGTGTGTTATTCTTGTCCCTGTAGCCAACTCTACTTCTTCCCATTCTCAACATCATCTTTCCTAACTCACTTCTCTATTTCAGCCCAAATGATCTTCCCAACAACATCAGCAATAAGAGAAGGAAGAAGGAAGAGAAGGCAGAGAGTAGGAGGAGGAGAAGAATGTCCTCTTAGAACGCTAACTTTGAGTCAGGGCAGCCACTGTTCTTGGTGCTTTATCTGTGTTAACTCACCTAATCCTCAGAAGAAAGATACTATGATCACCTTCCAGTTTGTTGTGCAACTTGCCTAAATTCACGTAATTGGCAGGAGGCAGAGCCAGGATTCAAGCCTAGGCAGTCTGGCTGCAAAATCAATTCTCTAACCACCTCAAAGTCCACAACCATTCCCTCCTGCCTTTATAACCATCTCCATTTCCTCCTATCCTACCCTGTTCCATCCCAATCTCATTCTCATTACCATCCTTTCCTGCACATATTATCCCCGTCCCACTTACTCCATGCCCAATTTCTTCCCCATTTGTTACCACCGTCACCACCACCCAGCCTTTGAATCTTCCCCATTCCTATGCCCTTCCTCTTCCTTCCAACCCTTATGAAATTAGCTTTAGATTCTCTCTCTCTCTCTTTTTTTTTTAATTTATTGGCTGTGTCAAGTCTTAGTTGTGGCACACAACATGTGTGGTCTTTCATTGTGGCACACAGGCTCAGTATTTGCTCTACAGCACATGGGCTCAGTAGTTGAGGCTGGGGAATGAACCTGCGTCTCTGGCATTGCAAGGCGGATTCGTAACCACTGCACCACCAAGGAACTCACTAAATTCTTTTTCAAGTTCACCAGCCTTGTGAACAAGAGATAAATTCACTTAAATTTTTGGAGCCCTAGTTTCCTCTTCTGTTCAAGGTAAGAAAGCAAGTACCATCTACTTTATAGGCTTGCTGTGAATATTAAATAATGCTCTTGAAATTGCCTTGTAAATTGCAAAATATTTTATAGCCCAGTGTGTTGTTCTTCTGTTCATTTGCTTTGGTATTATTTTTTGCCCTTTCTAGAAGCAAATGTTTTAATTTCAGTAATTGACCATTTGTTTTCTAAACAGTGAAATTTTTATGCTGTTTTGAAACTAATTTTAATGGAGGCTACTGAAATGGTAATCTTTATTGTTTGTGATTATTAATAATTTAAGGAAAATAAAAGTAAATGTTGCTTTATTAACCAGGTTGGGAATATGTTCCATGGGACGTCCTATAAATGAAACGGTTGTAAATGAGGGTGCTGGAGAACTCAGCGGGAAGCAGGGGAGATGGGAATAAAGAATGGGAAAGAAGATGGAGAAGTGTATGTGAACGAGGTAAAGAGCCTAGAAAGGATACAGATGAGAAAAGAATGATTAAGCTGTGCTGAAACTTCCTAGTGCCATTTTACTCTCAATATGACCCCAGGAAGCAGTTTCTCTATTATCCTATTTTATAGGTGAAAAAAAACCCAAAGTTTCTTTAGGTTGGTTCCATTTCTGGCAGGACAGATATAATTATCTCTCTTCTCACATTCCACCTCACAGCTCGGGCCAGAAAGAAACATGTTTTTTTTTGTTTTTTTTTTTCACAGAGATGCCTTGCCTGAGAAACAGGTTTATCTGTGCCCAGAAAGGGTCGTCTAAGCTAGGGAGCATCCCCATGACCCACCTAAGAGTAAGTTCAGCGGAACTAAGCAAGAGGTGGGAATTTGCCACTGCAATGGAAAGGAAAGGAGACCTGATAGCAGGTGTCTGCTTCACGCTGCAGCTTTACAGGTAACGCTCCAGATGTCTGCTTCCTCCTTCATATCAGAAACCAAGGCAAGAGAAGGTTCTACTTCTTCCAATTCCTTGTGCCTAGAGTGCCTAAAATCCTCATACAGCCTGCCAGGACTCACAAATCCCCTCACCCCTGAATTCATTTCTACTCCCAAAACTCACCCAGATAGGAGCAAAATCTTCTAGGTTGATTTCCTGATTCCCCACCCCAACCTGTCTCAGGTACAATCACCACCTTGATCTCCTTTTGTATGGGAGCTCCTTTTGTATGAGACACTCAGATACTCCCTAATTATTACCGAGCTCTACTTGGTGTGTGTGCATGTGTGCACATACACGTGCATTTTGGGACTAGAGGTCAGAATGGCTACATGCTCAGCTAACAGAGAGAAGCCTGGGGCAGGGAAACGAGAAGGGAGATGCTGCTGACTCATCTAGAAATGGGAAATTAGCTTGTGGAGTCTTCTAGTACCTTGTTTCTTCACAATATTTAACATTTTTCAAATCAATTCCAGTTCTGTTATTTGGCTATAGAGTCGGTGCAGCCAACCCTACCTTTCAGTGGATAACCTATAGTCAAAGTCAAGCAGCATTAACTAACCTTGGGAGTTATTTGAGTACTTTACTTAGTGAGGCAAGAATGACTAGAGTCACCTTGCCTTATGAACTTTGCCCAGAGAAGGAAAATTGCCCTCAGGAGTCCCTTACGAAATTAGCAACCTATGGCTCTGCTCCCCACTGTAATACTATCCCCTTATATGTGATCAGAGTTTGATAGTTTACAGAACCTTTCTCTCTATTTTCTCATAGCTTTCTCATGACTATGATGGGAGGTAAGCGATGGCAAGCCTTTTTATAGAAGAGGAAATAGGCACTCAGAGAGGTTAAGCGACCTGCACAGAGTTGACCAGCTTGCAATGGAGCCAGGACCCTACTCTTTCAACCAACACTCAACTGCCCAGCTCTCATCCAGGTCTGCTTTGATTCCCAGGGCAGCAGTGTGGCAGGACTTTAAGAAAAGGGATGAATGTATGCAGGGAGGGTTGCTGGCTCAGTGGGAGTGCCTTGGCATTCGGATAATTCTTTGAGTCAGACTGTCCTAGGCAATGCAGGGTCCCAATTTAGCATCTTTGTTCCCGAGACATGAGATGCCAGTAGGACTGCCTACCTAATTATTGGGTCAAAGATGGATCAGTGGTAAAGAATTCACCTACCAATGCAGGAGATACAGGTTTGATCCCTGGGTCGAGAAGATTCCCTGGAGGAGGAAATGGCAATCACTTTAGTATTTTTGCCTGGAAAATTCCACGGTCTGAGAAGCCTCATGGGCGACAGTCCATGGGCTGTGAAAAGTCAGACACAACTAAGCACATACATACACATATTTTTAAAGCCCTCCCACTCCTCTCTCCTCCCAGCCACTGAGAACCACAGGTCTGTGGCCTCAGATTTCTCAGTTTTGGACACTGGTCCTCTTTCTATTGTCCACCCCTTGCCATTCTTTTCTCCCAGGGCAGTTTCAGGACATGCTTCTCTTGGACCCTGTCAGCTAGAAAGCATCAAGAATTACTGAAGCTTGAGCCCCCAAGCCTCTGAGGCTTAAGGAGTGAAGTGAAAGTCGCTCAGTCAGGTCAGAGTCTTTGCAACCCCATGGACTGTAGGCTGCCAGGTTCCTCTGTCCGTGGGATTCTGCAGGCAAGAATACTGGAGTGGGTTGACACTTCCTTCGCCAAGGGATCTTTCCAACCCAGGGTTCAAACCCGGATCTCCTGTACTGCAGGCAGATTCTATGGACTGAACCGCCAGGGAAGCGGAGGCTTAAGGAGGCTGTTCCTTTAAGAAGGCTGGTTCCCAGGACTAACAGGGGAGGGGGTACTAGGAGGGACCTGGTGGATCGGGCAGGACACTCGGTAGAGTAGGGAAAGGACCCCGCCCCCGCCCCCTGCAGGCCTCACCTAATCGCCATTCTCTGCGTTATTACCCGCCTAACGCAGCGTGCTTTTAAATAAAATATGCAAAGATTTTTCTCTCAAATTATCTCCCCGGGCAAGCTAGCTCAACTCTAGCTTGTTAATAGAAAAAATGCAAATGGGTTCTCCCACCTCGCTCCCTCAGCCCCTAGGCCCTGGACAGCTCGTGCGATTCCTCCTTTCGGTGAATTTCTGTTTCCATTGAAACCAATCTTTAGGAGGACGGGCAAGCTTTTCCCAGGTGCCATTCTAAGGGAGAATCTTGGAGGGGAGGGAACAGCTCAGGTAGGAGTCTGAGGAAATGACTATGTTATGGGGCTTGCCTCTTTCTCAGGAGATACAGGTTTGATCCCTGGGTCGAGAAGATTCCCTGGAGGAGGAAATGGCAATCCACTTTAGTATTTTTGCCTGGAAAATTCCACGGTCTGAGAAGCCTCATGGGCGACAGTCCATGGGCTGTGAAAAGTCAGACACAACTAAGCACATACATACACATATTTTTAAAGCCCTCCCACTCCTCTCTCCTCCCAGCCACTGAGAACCACAGGTCTGTGGCCTCAGATTTCTCAGTTTTGGACACTGGTCCTCTTTCTATTGTCCACCCCTTGCCATTCTTTTCTCCCAGGGCAGTTTCAGGACATGCTTCTCTTGGACCCTGTCAGCTAGAAAGCATCAAGAATTACTGAAGCTTGAGCCCCCAAGCCTCTGAGGCTTAAGGAGTGAAGTGAAAGTCGCTCAGTCAGGTCAGAGTCTTTGCAACCCCATGGACTGTAGGCTGCCAGGTTCCTCTGTCCGTGGGATTCTGCAGGCAAGAATACTGGAGTGGGTTGACACTTCCTTCGCCAAGGGATCTTTCCAACCCAGGGTTCAAACCCGGATCTCCTGTACTGCAGGCAGATTCTATGGACTGAACCGCCAGGGAAGCGGAGGCTTAAGGAGGCTGTTCCTTTAAGAAGGCTGGTTCCCAGGACTAACAGGGGAGGGGGTACTAGGAGGGACCTGGTGGATCGGGCAGGACACTCGGTAGAGTAGGGAAAGGACCCCGCCCCCGCCCCCTGCAGGCCTCACCTAATCGCCACTCTCTGCGTTATTACCCGCCTAACGCAGCGTGCTTTTAAATAAAATATGCAAAGATTTTTCTCTCAAATTATCTCCCCGGGCAAGCTAGCTCAACTCTAGCTTGTTAATAGAAAAAATGCAAATGGGTTCTCCCACCTCGCTCCCTCAGCCCCTAGGCCCTGGACAGCTCGTGCGATTCCTCCTTTCGGTGAATTTCTGTTTCCATTGAAACCAATCTTTAGGAGGACGGGCAAGCTTTTCCCAGGTGCCATTCTAAGGGAGAATCTTGGAGGGGAGGGAACAGCTCAGGTAGGAGTCTGAGGAAATGACTATGTTATGGGGCTTGCCTCTTTCGGAGCCTCCTTTTCCTCATCTGAGATCTCAGTTAGTCCCTTACTGGGCTGCTGGGGAGGCTGAACGGAGGCAAAGCCTGTGGGCTGGTGCGGGGTAGGTGCACCTTTCCAGTTTAAACCTGCTGTGCTTGGAGGATACCAAGGTGGAGAAGACAGGCTCAGCTTCTGTCCTGAAGAAGCTTACAGTCTAGCAGTAAAACAAACAAACAAACAAACAAACCCAGACCACTTAAAATTTGAAAAGTAATTATAAGACATCTTAATCAAACAATCAAAATCAGTGTCAAAGTAGGGAGACAAATGGATATCCACCTCCTAATACGGACCCAATCCTAGAAGCATTCCTGCCTAAGATGCAGGATCTGAGGGATGAAGAACCAAGGAGGAAACCATCAGACAAACCTAAATTCAAGGTCAGGCTCAGCCAGCAGGGACTTCTTAGAAATAGCAATGTTATGAAAGAACAATGAACTGTTCCAGGTTAAATGGGCTAAAGAGATAAGACAACTAAATGGAGAGTATCATCCTGGATCATTTACTGGCTTTAGAGAAGGACAGTGTCTGTGCAGCACATCACTGGGACATTTAGCAAAATGTGAATATGAATTGTCTTATACACATTTTATTGTATCTATTTACCTTTCTTCAAATGGTCATCGAATTAGGGTTGCATAGAAGAGTATCCTTATTTGGGGGAAATATACGTAGAAATGTATATGGGTAAAAACTTGTATTTAAAACTTAATGTCAGATGGTTCAGCAACTACTGTGGCAAAATGTTAACGACTGGGGAGTCAGGTGAGAAATTTAGGGTTGTTCATTGACTTATTCTTGCGACTTTTCTGTAGGTTTGAAAATTTTCAAAATAAAACATTGAAAAAAGAAAAAATATAATTGGCTTTTTAAAAGTATGATAATGATATTGTAGCTATGATTTTTAAAGTCCTTATCTTTTAGGAACATAAAACATTTTCAGATGCAATAAAATGATCTGTATTATTTGCTTAACACTAATACAGGAGGAGGGATGTATTTGGGAGTTCAGGTGAAACCAGATCTGTGTGCATTGATAACTGAGGTTGTGTGATGGGCAAGCTCTCTCTTTTTTGTTGCATTTGAATTTTCTATGATTAAAAGAGTGTTGTTTTTGAGAAAAGCAGTTACAAGAAATACGATGAGTGTCAGAAGGAAAGTATGGGTCTGGCAGGGGAACGCAGTCTAGTCTAAGGGGTTTGAAAAGTGAAAGTTCCTGTCGTGTCTGATTCTTTGTGACCCCATGGAATTTTCCAGGCCAGAATTCTGGAGTGGGTAGCCATTCCCTTCTCCAGGGGATCTTCCTAACCCAGGGATCAAACCCAGGTCTCCCACATTGCAGGCAGATTCTTCACCAGCTGAGCCACCAGGGAAGCCCAGTTTGGAGAGGTTTGGAGCAGGTTTTCTAGAAGAAAAGAGTGTCAGAGATTTAGAGCGAGTGGGGCCAAAGTAAGGAAGAGCTCTCTAGGCCAGTGGGCCAAAATGTAGGAGAGTGAGATACAGTGTGGAGGAGTTCATAAGATCCAGATGGAGATGGAGCTAATGAGGACCTTGCAGTCCACCTAAGGCATTGGCATTTTATCCTGAGAGCAATGGAGTGCTTTCAGCAGGGAAGTGACAGGATCAGATCTGCATCTGAGAAAGGCCACTCTGGTGCTTTGTGGGCTAACAGGAAGGTACCAGGCTGGGGACTGCTGTAAACTCCTGTCCTGTGAATAGCATCCGAATCACTTTCCTCCCCTGAGCCTGCCTGACCCTCCCTTCCCAGCTAAGGGATGGGAGTTCCGTGCCAGGTTTCAAATCTGGGACTAACCCATCCCCAAAACCCTACAGCTCTCATCCCATCTCCAATTCCCATTCCCTCCATCATCATGTGAAGCTGTATGGCTGATGGTTAAGGGTTTGGATTCTGGAGCTGAGCTGCCTGAAGTCAAATTCCACCTCTGCCCTTTGCTAGCTGATGACCTTGGACAGACTTCTTTAACTTCCTCATGTATAAAATAGGGATGATAATATTATTACTTATGTCACAGGGAAGTTGTGAGGATTCAGTACATTGATATATATTAAGTGCTTAGAACAGTGCCTGACCTGTAATAAAGACTCAATGAGTTTACTCTGAAATAGGTGAGGGATATTAAGAGGCAGAAACTTCCGGCCATAAGATAAATGATCATGAATATGAACTGTACATTGTGCAGAATACAGTCAATAATTATGTGATATCTTTGTATGGTTACAGATGGTAACTAGACTCATCATGGAGATAATTTTTGAAATGTATAGAAACAGCAAATGACTATGTTATATACCAAGAGCCAACACTGTTGCAGGTCAATTATCCTTTAAAAACAAACTAACTAATAGGAAAAGATCAAGTTTGTTGTTACCAGAGGAGAGGGAGTAAGAATTGGATGAAGGTAGTCAAAGCGTAAAAGTTATAAGATAAATAAATACCAGGGATGTAAAAAACGACGTGACAAATATAGTTAACACCTGTATGAAAGTTACTGAGAGAGTGAGTCCTAAGAGTTCTCGTAACAAAGACTTTTTTTCTATTTCTTTTGTTTTGTATCTATGTGAGATGATGGAGCATGTGTGGATCATGACATACTGTGGAAAGCTCTTAGAGAGATCTTATCTGTTTCCTGAGAAATCTGTATGCGGGTCAAGAAGCATCAGTTAGAACGCTGTATGGAACAACTGATCAGTTCAAGATGGAGAAAGGAGTACAACAAGGCTGTCTGCTGTCACCCTGATTGTTTAATTTATATGCTGAGCATATCATGAGAAATGCCTGGATGAGTTACAAGCTGATATCAGGATAGGTGGGAGAAACATCAACAACCTCAGATAGACGGATGTTACCTACCACTCTAATGGCAGAAAGCAACAAGGAACTAAAGAGCCACTTGATGCAGGTGAAGGAGGAGAGTGAAAGAGCTGGGTTAAGACTAAATATTTAAAAAAACAAAAACAAAAACAAAACTAAGATCATGGCATCAGGCCCCAGTATTGTATGGCAAATAGAAGGGGAAAAGGTGGAAATAGTGACAGATTTCCTCTTCTTGGGCTCTAAAGTCACTGGAGATGGTAACTGCAGCCATGAAATCAGAAGACAGTTGCTTCTTGGCAGAAAAGCTATGACAAACCTAGACAGTGTGTTGAAAAGCAGAGACATTACTCTGCCAACAAAGGTCTGCATAGTCAAGGCTATGGCCTTCCCTATGGTTGAGTATGGTTGTGAGAGCTGGACCATAAAGAAAGTAGAGTGCTGAAGAATTGATGCCTTCGAACTGTGGTGCTGGAGCAGACTCTTGAGAGTCCCTTGGATGACAAGGAGATCAAACCAGTCAATCTTAATGGAAATCAACCCTGAATATTCACTGGAAAGACTGATGCTGAAGCTCCAGTATTTTGGTCATTTGATGCAAACAGCCTACTCATTGGAAAAGTCCCTGATGCTGGGATAGATTGAAGGCAGAAGGGGAAGAGGGTGTCAGAGGATGAGATGGCTGGATGGCATCACCGATGCAATGAACATGAACTTGGGCAAACTCCAGGAGGTGGGGAGGGACAGGGAGGCCTGGTGTGTTGCAGTCCATGGGGCCACAAAGAGTCGGACACAACTGGGCAACTGAACAACAACAATGAGATGATGAATGTCTAATAAACTTATTGGGGTAATCATTTCATGATGTCTATAAGCCAAATCACTATGCTTTACACCTTAGACTTATACAGTGTTGTATGTCAGTCATCTCTCAAAAGGATGATTTCCATCTCTAGAAGGAAAAAAAGTCTACTTTGTACCAAGTATTGTCCTGGAAGGATGTGGATGTGAAAGGGAAGAGAAGAATTGAGAGGGAAGAGAAAGATCTCAGCCTTACTGGACAGATGGAACACAGGTCAGAAAGAGCAGTATCAAAGCTCTCTCTCTCTTTTTTTTTTTAAATTTTATGACATTAAATACACTTGGAAACAACCAAGGTCCTTCAATGCGGGAATGGCTAAGGACATTGTTACATCTAGTAATGTTTAGGAAGAGGTTGGAAAAATTCCCATTTTATCATATGAGGTGAAAAAGTCAGAGGTAAAATTGCAAACATTATATGACTTTAACCATATTCTGGAAAGAATAGAAAAAGTTGAAAGAGCTGGGTTAAGACTAAATATTTAAAAAAACAAAAACAAAAACAAAACTAAGATCATGGCATCAGGCCCCAGTATTGTATGGCAAATAGAAGGGGAAAAGGTGGAAATAGTGACAGATTTCCTCTTCTTGGGCTCTAAAGTCACTGGAGATGGTAACTGCAGCCATGAAATCAGAAGACAGTTGCTTCTTGGCAGAAAAGCTATGACAAACCTAGACAGTGTGTTGAAAAGCAGAGACATTACTCTGCCAACAAAGGTCTGCATAGTCAAGGCTATGGCCTTCCCTATGGTTGAGTATGGTTGTGAGAGCTGGACCATAAAGAAAGTAGAGTGCTGAAGAATTGATGCCTTCGAACTGTGGTGCTGGAGCAGACTCTTGAGAGTCCCTTGGATGACAAGGAGATCAAACCAGTCAATCTTAATGGAAATCAACCCTGAATATTCACTGGAAAGACTGATGCTGAAGCTCCAGTATTTTGGTCATTTGATGCAAACAGCCTACTCATTGGAAAAGTCCCTGATGCTGGGATAGATTGAAGGCAGAAGGGGAAGAGGGTGTCAGAGGATGAGATGGCTGGATGGCATCACCGATGCAATGAACATGAACTTGGGCAAACTCCAGGAGGTGGGGAGGGACAGGGAGGCCTGGTGTGTTGCAGTCCATGGGGCCACAAAGAGTCGGACACAACTGGGCAACTGAACAACAACAATGAGATGATGAATGTCTAATAAACTTATTGGGGTAATCATTTCATGATGTCTATAAGCCAAATCACTATGCTTTACACCTTAGACTTATACAGTGTTGTATGTCAGTCATCTCTCAAAAGGATGATTTCCATCTCTAGAAGGAAAAAAAGTCTACTTTGTACCAAGTATTGTCCTGGAAGGATGTGGATGTGAAAGGGAAGAGAAGAATTGAGAGGGAAGAGAAAGATCTCAGCCTTACTGGACAGATGGAACACAGGTCAGAAAGAGCAGTATCAAAGCTCTCTCTCTCTCTTTTTTTTTAAATTTTATGACATTAAATACACTTGGAAACAACCAAGGTCCTTCAATGCGGGAATGGCTAAGGACATTGTTACATCTAGTAATGTTTAGGAAGAGGTTGGAAAAATTCCCATTTTATCATATGAGGTGAAAAAGTCAGAGGTAAAATTGCAAACATTATATGACTTTAACCATATTCTGGAAAGAATAGAAAAAGTAATTCAAAGGAAATACATTGAAGTATTTACAGTGGTTACCTCTAGATGGTGCTATTTGGGTGTGGTTTAATTTTTCAAAAAATCTGTTTTTGAAATATCTAATAATGTGCATGAATTACTTGTATAATGGTAGGGTTTCAACCTTATTTTGTCGAAAATAAGAACATTGCTTCTGATTACAAATGACTAATAATGAGCATCATTAGCCAGCAGAAAAATGCAAATCAAACCACAATGAGATAATCACTTCACACCCACAAGGATGGTTATAAGCCAAACAACAGATAACAACAAGTGTTGATGAAGATGTGGAGAAATTGGAACTCCCATCACCAGCTGGTGGGAATGGAAAACAAGGTAGCCACTTGGAAAACAGTCGGCAGTTCCTCAAAAGGTTAACACAGAGTAACCCACATTTCTACAACCCAGTATAAATGTGGTATACTCATACAGTGGACTGCTGCTGCTAAGTCACTTCAGTCGTGTCTGACTCTGTGCGACCCAATGGACCATAGCTGGCCAGGTTCCTCTGTCCGTGGGACTCTCCAGGCAAGAATAATGGGGTGGGTTGCCATGCCCTTCTCCAGGGGGTCTTCCTGACCCAGGGACTGAACCCACATCTCTAATGCTCCTGCATGGCAGCCAGGTTCTCTACCATTAGCACCACCTGGGAAGCCTGCAGTGGACTATGACCTTGCAATAAAGAGAGGTAGTACTGATGCATTTTTTATATTATAATTATATTTCATTATATATCAGATTTTAAAAGTAATAAGGCCACCAACTACAAGTTTGAAAAGTAAGGTTGTGGAATTATAGCTGACTCCATATGGATGGCTTGAAATTGCATTTCTCTGGCAACCCACTCCAGTATTTTTGACTGGAGAATTCCATGGACAGGAGCCTGGCGAGTCACCGTTCATGGGATCACAGAAAGTCATATATGACTGAGTGACTAACACAGTTTCTTATACACCAAGAAAACAATTTGGTCAATATCTAAGAATAAGGGGGAGATTATGGTGAGGGGAGAGGGGCTAAAGATATCAGCCATGACTTTTTTCTGATACAATAACTGTTAGCATGTTGGTGTGTTTTCTTTCAGATTGTTTTCTCTGCTCATATATATATTTTACCAGCAATCATAATGCATATTCCTGATGAACCTTAATTTTTTTACTTAACCTTTCAGTAATCATTTTCCATGCTGTTATACAGACTTTTTGATCATTATTTTTAACAATTATATGATGTTATGGGCTTCCCTGGTGGCTCAGACCTATAAAGAATCTGCCTGCCAATGCAGGAGACAGGTTCAATCTCTGGTTCACCCCAGAGTCTGTCTTCAGGGAACAAACTTTAGACAGTTGGAAATACCTATGTGGCTTGGGAGGAAAATTGTTTGAGGGATGGAGATTTGGGGACCATTAGTTATAGTGAGGATGATGGACATGGGGCAGTGGGCAAGATGATGGGAGATGAGGGGCCAGAGAGCAGAAACTTCATCCTAAGGAATAAAGGCTTACATGGAGGGGGTGGAAAATGAATAGACAGAGAAGGGGGCAGAGGCATGCCCATGCAGGGTTGAGTCTTGTCTTTTCTAAAGGGACCACCAGTCTGAGCCTTTCCAGGGTGACTGAGCCCAGACCACTTTTGATTTTTTTCCCCAAAGGTTTATTTATTCTTTTTGGCCATGCCATGCAGCTTGTGGGATCTCAGTTCCCCACTGGGGATTGAACCTGGGGCCATGGCAGTAAAGGCATAAAGTCCTAACCACTAGGCCACCAGGGAACTCCCACAATGTGATCATTACAGATACTTCCACTAATTAATTATTTTAACAGTGATAGGAGAAAATTCAATCTATATATAATCTCATTGGAAACAAGGTTAAAAGTATAACATTTAGGCCTTTCATGAATATGACACCTGCTCCAAAAGTCTTTCCAGGTCACCAGTTTTCCTACTTTTCCCTGTAGCAAGCCCAACAATCACTGACCTGATCAGAATTTGGAAAACAAAACCAGAAAAGAGCAAGTGTTGGTGAGGATGTATAGAAATGAGAGCCTCTGTATATCACTGACGGGAATACAAAATGGTACAGCTGTTGTGGAACACAATATGGCAATTCCTCAAAAAGGAAAAGTAGCATTACCATACGATTCAGAAAATGTTGCCTCTGGGTAAATTCCTCAAAAAATTGAAAGCAGGATCTCAAAGATGTCAAATAGCAGTGATACAGTAACCAAAAGGTGGAAGCATCTCAAGCGTCCATCAATGGCTGAATGGATAAACAATATGGTCTGTACATACAATGGATATATTTTGAGTATATCAGCAATGAATGTCATTCAGCATAAAGAAGAAAGAAATTTTGATACATGCAAAAACACGGAGGAAAGCAGAGAACAGTTTGCTAAGAAAATAAGCTAGTCACTAAAGGGCAAATATTATTCCACTTATATTAGATAATAGAGAGTAACCAAATTCAGAAAGACAGAAAGTAGAATGGTGTTTGGCAGGGCCCAAGGAGCAAGAGGAAAAGAGAGTTAATGTGTAGTTGGTAGGGGGTTTCAGTTTTTCAAGACAAAAAGAACGTTCTAGAGATGGACAGTGGTTTTAGTTATACAACAATTAATGTATTTAATGCCATAGAACTGTACACTAAAAAGTGATTAAGATAAAAAAATGATGAAGATGGTACATTTTATGTTATTATTATTTTTTTTGGCCTCACTGTGTTACCAACCAGGGATCAAACGCAGGCTTTGGCAGTAAGAGCATGATGTCCTAACCACTGAACCACTGGGGAATTCCCATGTTATTTGTATTTTACCACACACACACAAACAAACCAAAAATGCGATTGCCACAAGTTCCACTCTTGTGAGAGTGCATCCATTCCTGACTTGCCTGGACCAATCAGACCTAAGTGACTTTGAGTAATCCACACTCAACAGCATCGCAAGCTGCAAGCAAGTAGCACACAAGGTACATCTGCCATCTGAGCTTAGGAACCAAAAAATGCTATAAGTGATCTGGCACTTTATAAGTTATAACTGAAAAATGAATTATTTGTGGCTTGTGACTAACAAAATAATTAGCTTATACTCACTACCAAAAACAAATTTGCAAATAACAAGAGTGGACAGCTTGAATCAGGTATTACAAAAACTCAAGTTCTGATTTTGGAAGGATTAGCCTCTTTGCCTTGGATAATCAGTGCCTTTTGGGAAAAAAAAAGACAGAGAGAGAAGAACCTGAATTGGTGTCAGTGGACTTGACAGCCAGTGGTGACTGGAAGAAAGTACAAAGATAGTTATACGATCATGGTGATGGTTTAGTCTCTAAGTCATTTCTATTCTTGCGACTCCATGGACTGTAGCCTCCCAGGCTCCCCTGTCTGTGGGGCTTTCCAGGCAAGAGTACTGGAGTGGGTTGCCGTATGTGAAGGGTACCTTACACTTGCACAGTCTGCAACCTGAACAACCACACTAAGCTCCCTGAGTGGTTAGCAGTGAGCTAGAGGAACATGTAATCACCTCCCAGAGTGCTCAGAAATACAAGAGAGAGGGGATGGGCTTCCGTGGCTACCCAGGATAGGGACCAAGAGTTTTGTTATTTGAAGATAGCCTCACAGGTACTTACATGAGGGAGTCTCCAGCTGATAGGTGGCCAAATGTATATTTGCTGGTGTGTGTGCACTTGTGAAGCAAAGGCAGATGTTTACTTGTTGGACCCTCTCCGCAGTAGGTGAGAGCAGAGGGGAAAGCTTTGTCCCTAGGGCCAGGAACTATGTGTGACACCCTTGGCTGTTAGAATGGTGTTCTACAACTCCCTAATCTATGGGAGTTGTACAACAGTGTACAACACTCTTCCACAACAGATGTGAATGACTGTGGCCTGTGAGGGTTGGAACTGGATCCTGAGAAGCTGACCTCAGGGGCAGGTGAGCCTCGCCCTTGTGCAGTGGTTTAGCTTGGTCCTGTCCCCACTGTCGCAGTTTCAGGAGGGTCCAGAGCAGGAGTTAAGGGCTCTGGGATCTGTGGGTGCCCTGGGTTCCCTTGTGTGTTGGGGTTGGGGGCACTGAGGAGCCTTCTGGGGCTGCAGTTAGGCCTCCTCTGAGGGGCTGAGCTGGGGTCCAGAGGCTTGGGTTCTGGCCAAATGCCTGCTCCAGTGCTGAGAGCGGTCAGCCTCAGCCCCAGTCCGCCTCCCAGCCCGGCTCTTGGTTCTCTAACCCTCCCCTACCCCATCCCAGCTCTCCAGAGACCTGTCTGGCTAGGTCTTTCCCAGGCAGGTGCATAGACTGGCAGAACCCAGGGGAGAAAGCAGCTCCATTCCCTCCCCACGACCCTCTTTGCCCCTTTTTACAGCCTCTTTCTCGGGGGGTCCTTTGTGGAAATGGAGTGAGAATAGAGTAAGCCTCTGGCTCTTTATTAAAGATGTGGTGCCTGTGTGTAAGGAGAGGAGAGAAGGACGCTGAAAAATGAACGTGTCCCTTTTCCAATTTCCCCACAGCTCCCACCTCCCAGGCCCACTCATCTGTGCAGGTGGACCTCGGGCTTGTCATTAAGTCTCATCTCTGACACCTCAGCAGCTTCCATGCCGAGGGCACCTGTCTCCCCTTTCCCTCCCCCGCCCCATTTCAGCTGCCTCTGCCGACCAGCGTCCCTGAAGCTGCTCCCTCCCACCCCAGCGCTGGCCCTGAGGACCAGCCCTTCACAAAGCAGCCCCCCAGCCCCACTCCAGTCTGGGCGCTGAGCTCCTAGAGAACAGGAGGAGACAGAGGAGGGAAACAGAAGAGGAGTGCAGAGAGTATAACTGAGCCTAAAAGATCAAGTTTAGGGAGGAGACAGTCTGTCCAGCTATTTTATTCTCATCTATTCTCTCAGCCACTTGCCCATCCGCCTGTCTCTCTCTGTGTGTGTTTTTCTTTGATCTATTATTTTTTGTTCCTCCGTTCATTCTTCATTTACTGATCAAACCCCAGTCAAACAGAACTGCAAAACAATTTACACACAACAAAAGTTTCCGAGCTCTTCAGTTTTCAGCTGATACTCTCATTCTTGTTTCCTTTCTCTGTCCAGGGATGGTTTATACCATCTGCTTGACTAATACCCACACCAGGCTGCCCACTGAGAATTGTGGGAGGGATTCCCATGGTTTCTCTGCTCTTGAGGGGCCCTCACTGATGCTTCCTTTCCTACTCCCACACCGTCCACATGCTCAGACTTTCCCCAGTTCCGCCCCTGAGCTCCGACGACTTTGCTCCTCCTGTCCCCAGACCCGCCCAACCAGCCAAGCTCCTACTCCACCCAACCCCCTTGATTTCCGCCACCCCCGCCCCGCCCATGATCTTTGTGCTCTCCTCGTCCTTCTTTCCCTCTGGATTCTGATTTCTCCTTCCCGGAAAGACCACCAACAACTTTGGATTTGACCCCTGCTTTCTCTAGCCTAAATGGGCTTCTCTCTTTCTTGCATCTGCCGTCTCTTCTGCTTCCACCATTTCCTTCCCTTAGTCCACAGACACCTTCCTTACTCCCCCTCTTCCCACCCTTACCAGCCCAGGCTCCTCTCTGCAAAGCCCCATTTCAGAAGGAGGATCTCTTTATGCCTCCTTTTCACTCCCTGAGTGCGTGAAGTTGCTTCTGTCACGATGGATTCTTTGTTACCCTGTGGACTGGAGCCTGCCAGGCTCCTCTGTCCATGGGATTCTCTAGGCAAGAATAGTGGAGTGGGGTGGCTAATTTTTCCTCCAGGAGATCTTCCCGACCCAAGGATCGAACTCGCACCTCCTATCTCCTATTACTGGCACGTGCTAAGTAGCTTCAGTCGTGTCCGACTCTGTGCGACCGTGTGGATGGTAGCCCACCAGGCTCCTCTGTCCATAGGATTCTTCAGGCAAGAATACTGGAATGGATTGCCATGCCCTCCTCCAAGGGATCTTCCCGATCCAGGGATCAAACCGGCATCTCTTAAGTCTCCTGCATTGGCAAGCGGGTTCTTTACCACTAGCGCCACCTGTTGGCATGCAGGTTCTTTGCCACTAGTGCCACCTTTCACTTGAGTTCAGTTCAGTCACTCAGTTGTGTCCGACTCTTTGCGACCCCATGAATCGCAGCACGCCAGGCCTCCCTGTCTATCACCAACTTTCAGAGTTTACTCAAACTCATGTCCATCGAGTTGGTGATGCCATCCAGCCATCTCATCCTCGGTCGTCCCCTTCTCCTCCTGCCCCCAATCCCTCCCAGCATCAGAGTCTTTTCCAATGAGTCAACTCTTCGCATCAAGTGGCCAAAGTATTGGAGTTTCAGCTTTAGCATCAGTCCTTCCAACGAACACCCAGGACTGATCTCCTTTAGAATGGACTGGTTGGATCTCCTTGCAGTCCAAGGGACTCTCAAGAGTCTTCTCCAACATCACAGTTCAAAAGCATCAATTCTTCGGCACTCAGCTTTCTTCACAGTCCAACACTCACATCCATGCATAACCACTGGAAAAACCATAGCCTTGACTAGACGGACCTTTGTTGGCAAAGCAATATTTCTGCTTTTGAGTATGCTATCTAGGTTGGTCATAACTTTCCTTCCAAGGAGTAAGCATCTTTTAATTTCATGGCTGCAGTCACCATCTGCTGTGATTTTGAAGCCCAGAAAAATAAAGTCTGACACTGTTTCCACTGTT
This sequence comes from Madoqua kirkii, assembly GCA_006408675.1. Classification (NCBI taxonomy): domain Eukaryota; kingdom Metazoa; phylum Chordata; class Mammalia; order Artiodactyla; family Bovidae; genus Madoqua; species Madoqua kirkii. The sequence continues at coordinate 53,148 of SJYC01066287.1, read as the reverse complement.
TCCCCATCTATTTCCCATGAAGTGATGGGACTGGATGCCATGATCTTCATTAACCACTGGAAAAACCATAGCCTTGACTAGACGGACCTTTGTTGGCAAAGCAATATTTCTGCTTTTGAGTATGCTATCTAGGTTGGTCATAACTTTCCTTCCAAGGAGTAAGCATCTTTTAATTTCATGGCTGCAGTCACCATCTGCTGTGATTTTGAAGCCCAGAAAAATAAAGTCTGACACTGTTTCCACTGTTTCCCCATCTATTTCCCATGAAGTGATGGGACTGGATGCCATGATCTTCATTTTCTGAATGTTGAGCTTTAAGCCAACTTTTTCACTCTCCTCTTTTATTTTCATCAAGAGGCTTTTTAGTTCTTCTTCACTTTCTGCCATAAGGGTGATGTCATCTGCATATCTGAGGTTATTGATATTTCTCCCGGCAATCTTGATTCCAGCATGTGTTTCTTCCAGCCCAGCGTTTCTCATGATGTACTCTGCATATAAATTAAACAAGCAGGGTGACAACATGCAGCCTTGAGGTACTCCTTTTCCTATTTGGAAGCAGTCTGTTGTTCCACGTCCAGTTCTAACTGTTGCTTTCTGACCTGCATATAGGTTTCTTGAGAAGCAGTTCACTTCTTAGATCACTACAATTAATTAGTGTTTTGTCTCCCCTATTCCATCAAACGGTTCTCACCAGTGTAATCAATGAACTTTATGTCTTCAAATTTAATGCTTTTCAGTCAGCTCTTATTTCACTTGTTTACAATGCAATATTTGATACAATACACTTGATTCCCTTTCTTGAAATCTGTTTCTCTATTGTCTTTGAGACATCTTTGTCTCTATGTTCTTATACATTTGTAATAATGTCTTCCTAGAATTTCTACTTAAGAAGTCAGATTGACCTGGCATTCTGCTCTAAAACCATAGAAATGTGGGATAGAAGGCTTTAGGTTTTTTTATTCCAATTATAAAAAGGTGTGTAGCTGAGCTTGAAAGCAAAAAGATAAATTTTCAAACAGCAAAACAATACTACAAAGTACTTCAGCGATGAGTTGGAGTCAAAGTTCTGTTGCCCATGAAGATGTCAAAATCTAGGCTCTGGGGCTGGACTTAAACAACATTAGATGTTGGGACAAGAGTCAAAACCACAGGCTAGGATTGGGCTCTCTGCATAAAGTTAAGGGAAGGAAAGAGCTATTTTGTCTGGTAATTTGGGCTTACAGAATTCTTCCTGCCCATTGCCTGGAGGATATGGACAAAAGTGGAAATGGGCCACTTAGTCCAGCTTAATGTCAACTGTGAGAAATCTGAAACTTGGCTTGAGCAATATGTGCTTAGAGGACTAAAATTCTGCGTTAACTTCCCAATACAGAAACCCTAATGTCAAAATAGCCTCAGCCTAAGAAAAAAATTGATCCAGATCCAATGGACTACAGTGGTTATAGGCAATCTGCAACGCAGTACATAACCCAGGTTGCTTATAGACACCGACGGGAGAAAATTTCCCAGAAGATGTCACAAATAAAAATCACAAAGCAACTAAGGGAATCAAATATCATAAGAGACAGTCTTATATACTTCCTGCTCAGTTGCTCAGTAGTGTCCAACTCTTTGCAACCCCCTGGACTGTAGCCTGCCAGGCTCCTCTGTCCATGGAATTTTCCAGGCAAGACTACTGGAGTGGGTTGCCATTTCCCACTCCAGTGGATCTTCCTGACCCAGGGATTGGATTCACATCTCCTGCTTGACAGGCAGATTCTTTACCATTGTTCCACTTGAAAGCCCAATATATATATATATATATACACTATTATGTATAAAATAGATAACTAATGAGAACTGACTGTATAGCTCAGAGAACTCCACTCAGTGTTCTTGGTGACCTAAATGGGAAGGAAATCCAAAATAGAAGGGATATATGTATATGTGTAGTGGATTCACTTTGCTGTACAGCAGCAACTAACATGACATTGTAAAGCAGCTATACTCTTTCTTTACCATTGTTCCACTTGAAAGCCCAATATATATATATATATATACACTATTATGTATAAAATAGATAACTAATGAGAACTGACTGTATAGCTCAGAGAACTCCACTCAGTGTTTTTGGTGACCTAAATGGGAAGGAAATCCAAAATAGAAGGGATATATGTATATGTGTAGTGGATTCACTTTGCTGTACAGCAGCAACTAACATGACATTGTAAAGCAGCTATACTCCACCAAAAAAAAAAAGAGAGAGAGAGGGACTCTGCAAAGCAGAGATAATAGAATAATCAAATAGGACTTTTAAATGCTCATAGAGAAAGAAGCTAAAATATATGAGGTATAAGTAAGACATTATTTAAAAATTAACTGTGAATTTAAAATAAGTTCTAAAACTAGAAATTGTAGCCTTTGAAAAAAATAATTCAGTAGATGAGTTAAACAGTTGACTAGATATAACTGAAGAGAGAATTGTTGAATTCTAACACATAACACAGAGATCAGTGGGAGATTTAAAAAAAAAGATTTAGGGCAACAAAATAAGTATCTGTGGAAAAAAGTTAAAAGATTCAGATAGTAGGATAGTAAGCTTCAAAATACATCTAATAGGAATTCCAGAAGGAGAGGACAGAGTGAGAGAAAGACAGTATGAGGAAAAATAATGGCTAATAATTCTCAGAACTGGATGAATGATATGAATTATCAGATTGAAGTTAAATATTGTGTCTCAAGCAAGATAAATTAATAAATTGCACCCAATACATCACAGTGAAACTAGAGAACATGAAGGAAAAACAGAAAATCTTAAAAGCTTCGAAAAAGAAGATAAGATATATCAGAAGGAATGGCAATTAGACCAGTAGTAGACTTTTCAACAGAGTTTCCCTGGTGGCTCAGATGGTAAAGATTCTGCGTGCAATGTGGGAGACCCAGGTTCGATCCCTGGGTCAGGAAGATCCCTTGGAGAAGGGCAAGGCTACCCATTCAGTATTCCTGCCTGGAGAACTCCATGAGCAGAGGAGACTGGTGGGCTACAGTCCATGGGGTCACAAAGAGTCAGACACGAGTAGGCGACTAACACAAACTTCTCAACAGAAGCAGTAGATGCCAGAAGGCAATGGAATAATACCAAGATGCTGAGAGAAAATAACCGTCTACTTAGAGGTCTATAGCTAGCTGGCTGACCTATTACAAAACAGCGAGAGCAAAATAAAGCTATTTCAGTCCATGAAGACAAAAACAGCTCTTGCTAAAATCATTATCAAAGGAAATTTATTAGCAAGAAAGACATTAAATCCAGAAGGAAAATGTAGGATATAAGAAACAATAAAGTTTAAAATGTTTCCAAATATTTTAAAAAATTTATTTCATCTCTTCACAAACTATTCCTTTATTTACCCCTTAAATGTTGTTCTGTTCAGTTCAGTTCAGTCGCTCAGTTGTGTCCAACTGTTTGCGACCCCAGAGACTGCCGCAGGTCAGGCTTCCCTGTCCATCACCATCCGCTGAAGCTTACTCACACTCAGTCCATTGATCGGTGATGCCATCCAATCATCTCATCCTCTGTCGTCCCATCTCCTCCCGCCTTCAAATACTGTGGTCCCTTCTACTTCCGTCTCCTTCTTCGTCATCTTCTTTTTTGATTCTACTTGGGTAGTCATACCTACACAAATGGTTTCAGCTATCATCTATAAACTGATGCTTCAGAGGGCTTTATTTCTATTCTTGACCTGGACCCGTATATACAACTGTCTGGAGGAATCTCTATTTGCATGTCCCAAAGAGTCCTTCAATGCATCATGCTCAAAGAGAATTCACTACCATCTCCAAACCTGCTCCTCCTCCAGGTTCCTTCTCACAACAACTGGCACCACTGTCTACTCGGAGGCCCAGGCTACATATCTCGACGTCGTGCTCAATTCCCTGTGCCTAAGTCCAATAGGTTACTTACTTAGAAAATGGTTTTTAATTTTTATTACTACTATTTTTTAGTTTTAGGTGTTTTATCTTTCTTTTATTTATTTTTAATTGGAGAATAATTGCTTTACAATGGTATGTTGGTTTCTGCCATACATCAACATGAATCATCCATAGATATATATCCACAGGTATATATCCTTAGGTATACATATGTCTCCTCCTTCTTGAACAAAATGTTTTTTAAACCCATCTTTCCTTCCCCAAATCATTCTTTGATTCAGGCCACCCTCTTCTTCATCTTTGACTGTAAAGGCAAGTAAGTTTTTACTTGTAAGCCTTGACTTTAAAAGACGTGAAACAATTGGCGTAGTGCCTGGCATATAGTAATTACTTCATAAATGATAGGTATTGATTTTTTAAATTAAATGATTGTAAACACTTTATGAAGTAGGTCCTACTATTCTGCTTTTTGAGTTAAGAGAGCTGATGCTCATGGAAACTAATGTCACTAACCCCAAATCACACAGCTTTCTGATTAAAGACCTCAAGCACTTAACCACTGTACTACACTGCTTCACTTACTAACAGCTAGTGTAATCATAGGCAGAGGTGTCTAATTCTCCCAAAAGGCCAAGAGCTGTTCACGGTCAGGGACTGGATTGGAATTGTTTCTTTGTTATCAGTAAATATTTGCTGCATTGAATCTGATTGAGAGCTTTAAGGCTAGAGTTGATACTGGGTGGGTGCCCACAAGGATTAATAGAATTAGTGAAGAAATTAGCAGGAAAGGCAGTGCTTGTGGGCAAGAGGTACATCTGTGGGCTTATAGAAAGAGGAACTTGATGAGTGGGGTACCTGAAAGACACTGTGAGTTTGAGCCTCTGACCCTGGAACTGTTCTTCCTTGGGTGGTCTGTCTGGTTTTTTATGGGGTGGGGAGGTGGTTTGGGCAGAGTAGGGATATAGGAGGACTGTGGTATCACTGAAGAGGCCAATTGCAAGCATCCCTTGGACTGCAAGGAGATCCACTCAGTCCATCCTAAAGGAAATTAGTCCTGAATGTTCATTGAAAGGACTGATGCTGAAGCTGAAACTCCAATACTTTGGCCACCTGATGCAAAGAGCTGACTCATTTGAATAGATCCTGATCTGGGCAAGATTGAAGACGAGAGGAGAAGGGGACCACAGAGGATGAGATGGTTGGATGGCATCACCGACTCAATGAACATGAATTTGAGTAATATCCAGGAGTTGGTGATGAACAGGGAGGACTGGCATGCTGCAGGCTATGGGGTCGCAAAGAGTCGGACACGACTGAGCGACTGAACTGAACTGAACATTCTTCACTGGATCTCTGGATAGAGAAGAGAGAAACTTAGAGTTCATCTCTAAGGGAGATTTTTTTTTTTTAAGAACAGAAAAACAGTTTATTAACACATTCCATTCACTTTACATGGGAGAAATCTTAGTGATAAGTAACTCAAAGGGATTGCCAGAATTTGGCAATCCTATCAAAGCAAAATAATTTTGCAGAGAAGGGAAAAGACAAAGGAAAAGGACTTTGAACTTCTAGGGGAAGCAAATTGAAGGAAGACAAATTTATGGGGAAGCTCATGATTGATAAGTCTAGTTAGTAAGATGTGTTTGTGTAGACTCTTCAGTGATCTTATCTCCAGTGATAAAATCAGTACTCCCTTCCTGGTGTGAGAAGTAGGGAGGGACATCTTCCCCAGAGGAGCGCATATTCTGCTTTCAGGTGGGTAAGGGGAAAACAGAGAACTTCTCTTCTTCCGCTCAACATAAACTGTATGCAAAGTGGCACTTTACTGCTCCTCAGTGGAAATGCTTCTAGGTCAATTGGTAAACGTCTCACTCGCTCTCTTTAATAGCTGAATAATATCCGGTTGTGTGGTATGTCATCATCCACTCAGCCATTCCCCTATATATGGGTGCTCTAACAAGGCTTCTGTTGTTTGTTTCTGTGTTTATTTCTGGTCAGAGTGAACAAAAGAGCAATAATCATCCCATTGTGGTGGTGGTTTAGCCACTAAGTTGTGTCCAACTCTTTGGGACTGTAGCCTGCCAGGCTCCTCTGTCCATGGCATTTCCCGGGCAAGAAGACTGGAGTGGGTTGCCATTTCCTTCTCCATAAGGGAGATTTAAAAAAACAAGAAGCCTGATTAAAGCCAGGTACACAGCATCAGTTTCTTGGTTTTGACAGATACAGCTGGCAGTATAAAATGCAATAATGGGGAAACTGAGTAAGCAGTATACAGGAACGCCCAGTACTATCTTTTGTAACTGTTCTGTAATTCTAAAGTTATTAAAAATAAGGTTTGTTAAAAAAAAAAAAAAAAAAAAAAAACAGAAAAACAAGATATAGCTGAACCAATGGCTGGAATCCCAGAAAAGTGCACCCTTAGAACAAAGAAAGGAAAACTCTCTTGCCCTTGGACAGCTACCTTGCTACTTTTCACTTCTGCTATGTAATGGAGAAATATTCTTTTGCTGTGTACCTCCTGGGAATATGGAGATAATGAAATGAGAGAAAGGACAGGAAGGAGGTCAGGACCCCAGAGCAGTGAGATTCAGGACTAGACTGTTGGTTCCATAGAGAGACAAGCCCAAACCCTGGGCAAAGGCAGTGGTGAGAATGGGTTCAGTTCTCTCCAATACAGTGTATACAGAAGCAGGCTGACTCAAGACCCCTGCCCTGGGAGATAAGGCAGGGATCAGCTTAATGGGGCAGGGCCTGGCAAAGACTCATACTTCCTCACAGATGACGCCCCGAACTCCTAGGCTGTGGATGCCTATCTCTGGCTCACCCTGGCTTCTGGATCTCCTGGAGACATGGACAGTTAAGAGGAGGTTGAGGGGCTTCCCTGGTGGTCCAGTGGTTAAGAATCTGCCTGGCAATGCAGGAGACCCTAGAGACTTCGGTTTGATCCCTGGGTCGGGAAAATTCCCTTTAGGAGGAAATGGCAACCCAGTCCAGTATTCTTGTCTGGAAAATTCCATGGTCAGAGGAACTGGCTAGCTACTTTTAAGAGTTGGATTTGCGAAGAGTTGGACATGACTGAGCATACATATATTCCCTAGAGCAACTAAACCCATGTACACCACCACTTGAGAGCCCATGGGCTGCGACTAAAGGTCCACAGTGTGCGATGAAGACCCCAAGTGCAGCAAGACCTCATACAGTCAGATAAATATATTTTAAAACACTGTGCTTCTACTGCAAAAGCGTGGGTTTGATCTTTGGTGGAGTAACTAAGATCTCATATGCTGTACAGTGTGGCCAAACAATTAAAAAAAAAGAGAGAGAGAGAATGGAATTTGAGTGGTCAGAGTCCAGTAAGAGTGGTAGCCCAGGTTCTGGCCCCAGAGGACAGGTCTTCCCTTTCCCATCTGAAAGGTTGTTGTTGAATCACGACGCCGGGATTCTTGGCCCCCGGAGGAGAAGAATTCAATCCGGGGCCAGAGACGAGGCTTGAATCGCTCAGAGCTTTTGTGTAATAAAGTTTTATTAAAGTATAAAGGAGACAGAGAAAGCTTCTGACATAGGCATCAGAAGGGGGTAGAAAGAGTACCCGCCTGCTAGTCTTCAGCTGGATGTTATATAGTCACGAGCAGTCTGTTAATGAAAGAAAGGAATGTCTCAAAACTTAGAATGGCACCAGGCCACTCACCCATAAGATGTATTTTGGGATAAACTTAGCTCTAAATGGTTTTTCTTGGGCCATAAAATGATTAACTTGAATATTGAGGAAGGGCAGATCACCATATAAATAGTTTCATTTACATAGATTAGAGGAACATTATCGGAGTATTGACATACTGGTTTATCAAGTAGGTTCTGGGCCCAAAAGGCGGAACCGACTTGAAGACAGAGTTTGGGGTAAATGCACAGTACATCAGCATAGTTTAAGATAAACATTTCCATAAGAAAAAGGCCATGGTTAACTTCAAGTGAAACTAGGTGTCATTATAGCAACACAGAATTTTAAGAGAAACCTCTTTTTAAATTTGTATAGAGAAGGAGAAAATATCTCTAGTTTGTTTCCTCCTGCCGCTTAAGAGAGGTAAAATGTCTGACACTTGCAGGCTGTTTCCTCCGTTTGGAGACCCTTGGCCTTCCTGCTTGTTACCCTCTCACATCCATGGGGGAGACAGCTCATGGCCAGGGGGACAAAGTGGCGACTCTGGGCTGGGAGTATGAGTGAAGCTGGGTTCTGACAGGTAGAGGCTGAGCGTTTGTGTGCGCCTGGGCTCTCCTTTGTATTAATTACCTGCTGACACGGTTTGTGCACTGCTCTCCCTTCATGCTATTTTAATTAAAGGGATCTCCTCCGAGCAAACCAGCTGCTGTGTAAGTTGTCAACCCATCAGCACATGCAGCCTGGGTACCATGGAGACATTAAGTGTGGGAACTACCAACGAGCTCCCTATCTCCTTGGCACATTTGCACCTCCCTCTAAACCCACCTTAGCAGTAATTGTGGGCAGAAGCATGTCAAGATCGAGAACTTGACTTTGGGTTCAGACAGGCTTATGTGTGAACTTTGAGTCTGCCACTCTACCACTAATTCATGATGAGAATTTGTGCAAACCACTTAGCCTTCTAAATCTTGTTTCCTGCTCTGCAAAGTGAGACCAGTAACATTGGGTTGGCCATAAAGTTCATTTAGGTTTTCTTGTATGACATGACAGAAAACTTGAATGAACTTTTTGGCCAGCCCAACACTTTTTTTTTTTTTTTTGACACACAAGGATTGTTAGATAATGTATATCACCTGCTTCATCTAGTACCGTTAGTGCCCAATAACTGTGACTTGTTATTAAGTCTGTTCTGGTCAGCGTAGGCTTCTCTCCAGGCCCTCTGTAAGTTCACTTCAGCCAGGACAGCCTCTAACTAAAATATGCATGGCAGGAATCCCACAGCTCTTCCTGACTTTCTGTTATTCTATGTAGCATTTTCTACTGTATTATTCTAGGGGCATCTGAGGTGGCACTAGTGGGTTAAAAAAAAAATGCTGCCTGCCAGTGCAAGAGAGGTAAGAGACGTGGGTTCAGTCCCAGGGTTGGGAAGATCCTCTGGAGGAGGGCATGGCAACCCGCTTCAGTATTCTTGCCTGGAGAATCCCATGGGCAGAGGAACCTGGCAGGCTACAGTCCACGGGGTTGCATGGAGTCAGACGTGACTGAAATGGCTTAGCACGCCCACATTGTCATTCTTGGTTCAGAGAATCCTTGTTTCTAGTAGCTCTGACTCTCATTAAATCATTAGGGCCCTGCAGTTCTCTTTCCCCACTTTCCTCCCTTTCCTAGAGGATTCATGGGTGGACTGAGCATTCTTCTTGAGGTTGTTAAAATTTACAAGTGGCCACTCTCACTGAATAAATGGACAAATGAATAAATGGATGGATGGGGAGTAGGTTTAAGGAGAAACTGATGGCTGAGTTGAGCCCAGAAGGACAATACTTAGGTAAAGAGAGGAAGTGAGGGTAGGGGAGGGTGTCCTAGGCAGACAGTACCATGCTTAAATGCCCTAATCTTGCTGTATTTGAGGAGGTTAAACAGTTCAACTGAACAGAGAGAACATGTAGAAGGCAAAGGGGTAGGTTTGAGATTGAGAGAAGAGGTACAGGGGAGGGTGGGATCCGAGCACAGAGGACCCCCTTGAGCACTCTTTCAGAATTTAGGTTTTATCTCTATGAACAAGGAGAGGCCAACGAATAATTTTATGCAGCAAAAGAATATAGTCAAATTTTTGGACTTTCCTGGTGGTCCATTGGTGAAGAATCTGGCCTGCAATGCAGGGGACAGAGGTTCGATCCCTGGTCAGGGGACTAAGATCTCACATGCTGCAGAGCAACCAAGTCTGAGTCACAACTACTGAAGCCCACGAACCAAACGAAAGAGCCACGATGAAAAATCCTGCAGGACTCAGCGAAGATCCCACGGGCTGCAACCAAGACCTGACGCAGCTCTCGACTGAAAAGTGTAGTCACAACCTGAAAGTAGAGAGTTATTTATTGGGTGGGAAGGTTTAGGACTCTGAGCCTGGGAGACAGCATCTCAGTAGCTCAGAGAAAGCTGTTCCAAGGAGGCAGGGGAGGGGGCAAGTCAGGCAATATACAAGTATGCAACAAAAAGAGCAGGCAGTCTGAACATCAAAGATCAGGTGTCAAGTTAAGGGATTCAGCATTCTGTGTATAGGAAGCTGCAGGCCTCTGGGCTCACTGAATGCATTCCTTTTATAGGCTCCTCAGCTATCTGGGGCCAATCCTATTTCTTTGCTCACTTTGCTTCTTGTATCTTCCCAGCTCCTCAGCAATCACGGGGTGGGGATGGCAGCATCCACTGAATCCCAGTTTGGGGAGCCCTCCTTCACATTTCAAGGCCAGAAATCACTGATGGTGAAGGGAAAAGTTAAATTTTAAAAAGTTTTCTTTGTCCTCTTAAAACCCCAGAGGCAGGCCATACCTCATGGAAAATAGCCTGCCCCTCATCTGATGACTCATGGTCTCCTGATCTTTGCAGAAGCCCCCCACCCAGAATGGTTATTTTTCTGTTAATCCTTCCTGGAGGCTGTTTTTCTGAGAATTAGCCAAACTGCTGCGGGGTGGTCAGTCGGCCGTTTCGACTTAACTTGCAGACCTATCCCTGTAAAGGTCAAGCCTTGCCCACCAATCAAACGTCCTCACCCCACCTGTACCTGCTTGTGGCCCCCAATCACCTTGTCCTAACCCTATTCCCACCTGCTTGTGATTTTTCTGTATAAAAATCCTTTTCGACCAGTGTTCTGGGTTCACTCCTCCTGAGGAGTTCGAACCCCAGTGCGCCGGCTTAATAAAATCCTCTTGCGGTTTGCATCGAATTCCGAGTCTTGGTGATCTGTGAGGCGACGGTTCCGGTGATTAGGCCTTCTCCGGGTCTAACAATGGCTGTGACATTTCTTGTTTATTGATATGGCAGGAGATATTTTCATTTCACACAGCCAAATTAATTAATTAATTAATATAATTTTAAAAAGGATATAGTCAGATTTGGGCTTCCTTGGTGGTTCAGCAGTAAAGAACACATCTGTCAGTGTAGGAGACTTAAGAGACACGGGTTCGATCCCTGGGTTGAGAAGATCCCTTGGAGGAGGGTATTGTAACCCATTCCAGTATTCTTGCCTGGAGAATCCCAAGGACAGAGGAGCCTGCTGGGCTTCAATCCATAGGGTGCAAAGAGTCGGACACAACTGAAGCTACTTAGCACACACACATGCATCATCAGATTTTCATTTTAAAAAGATCACTTAAGGAGTTCCCTGGTTGCCTAGAGGTTAGGATTCCAGGCTTTTAGTGCTGTGACCTGGAGTTCAATCCCTAGTCGGAGAACTGAGATTCTGCAAGCATATGTTAGAACAGATCAGAGTGAGCCCAAGGAAACTGTTAGGGAGGTGTTGTTTGAATTTAGATTAAAGCTGAATGTCTGTTAGGAAGAAGAGAAGTGGAGTTCTTTTAGAAATCTTTAGGAGGTAGAAGCTACAGAATTCATATTGATCAGACATGGAAAGTTTAAGAAAACAGGAAGAAGAGGCCAATAATGAGTGGTCAGAGAGGTAAGAAGATGGTGAAAGAGAGTCAGTACTTGCAAAGAGAGAAGATGACCAGAGAGAGAGCACTCCAAGAATTGGAGAAGGTCAACAATATCCCATGCTGACAAAAGGTTCCACCTCTAGGAACTGGGAAGTGGACACTGGGTCTAACTCAAAAACAATGGCTGGTGCCCCTGATGGGCAGTTGTTTGTGGGTGGAAAGGGCATGAGATTTTATTCAGAAGATAGCAGTGTTATGGGAAATGAAGGGGTGTAGTTAAGAGGAGATGTGAGTGGAGACAATTCAAGAAAATTGGCTAATGAATTAGAGACAGGTTGGCAGATAGAAGAAAATGCTGTACTGAAGAATAACATTTCTTAGGATGAAAGAAATATGAGCATATTTCTACACGAAGAGAAGAATCAAGTAAAGAGCAAGGGATTGATGATGCAGAAGATGGGGGATAGTTGATAGAGAAAGTTTCTGGAAGAGGTGGGAGTGAGAATCAGTCAGCAATTAGCTGTGGACACTGCTGAGATGGGAGGAAGTAAGGATGAGAACAAATGTGAGTAGGTTTCTACTGGCAGGGGTTTAAGAAGTTGAAAGTTTTGCTTCTGGTGGTCCCTTGTCTATTTGTGATCTCTGCACAGAAAGAGGTGAAATGTGTTCTGAGAGTGAAGCCAGTGGATATGTGGACAAGAGGGTTGAAGCAGCTGTTATGGAGAATGACTGGAAACTGACTGGGGGCTTGTGAAAGGCTTGTGCAAGGCTGAGGCCCAGATGACAGCTTACCAAACATGCACTCCCAGGATAAAGTCCTTTGTCTCCCCGAAATCACTGTTTTTATCACCCACATGGGGATCCACTACATACCGCTCACTTGCAGGGCATGCAACAGTGAAACTAGGAAAGTGAAAGGGGTCTGGTGTAGCTGAGTTTGTGCAGATGTCCTATGAGATGGTTTTAAAAAAAATTATTTATTTGTCTGTGTCAGGTCTTAGTTGCAGCAGGTAGGACCTTGCATTGTGGGTATGGACTCTCTAGTCACAGCGTGCAGGCTTAGTTCCTCTGAGGCATGTGGCATCTAGTTCCCTGGTCAGAAATCGAACTTGCATCTCCTGCATTGTGCGAGGATTCTTTACTATGGACCACCAGGGAAGTCCCCCTGTGAGGTGTTTTTGATAGCTATGGCATTGGCCTGAGGGCTGAAGGCTCTCTGAGGACAGGAACTGTGGTTCAGAGGATCCTCAGCTTCTGCTCAGGGACAGGGGAGTGCAAACCCCTGGGCATCTGGAGAGAGACAGACAAGGAAGGAGAGGAAAAGAGGTCTGTTCTTCCAAACCTGCTTCTGTCTCTCTGCCTCCCTGCCTTGGTCCCAGACAGATTGATTCTCTGCTGACAGCAATGCCTTGGAGCAAAGCAGCAGATTGGTGAAATCATTTACTAACTGAGAAGTCCTCCTTTGGCTCTTGGATGCTGAGTGAACTCAACCCCTCTCAAGCAAGAGGGTTCTTTCTTTCAGCAGACATGTGTGCCTCTTTGTGTGTGTGTGTGTGTGTGTGTGTACTTCGACATATGTGAGCCTAAGTGGGCATATGTGAGTGTGCTTGTATGTGAGAGTGTGCTTGTCTGTGACAGCGTTCTTACAAACTTGGGTGTATGTGAGTCTGTAGAGCAATGTGGTAGACTGTGTGTGTGAGCCCAGATATATCTGTGTAGGCCTACAGGGGAGTGTGTGAGTGTGTCTTAGTGGATTTGTGGACCCATGTGAGCATACATACCATCGCTAAACAGTGTGAACTTATGAGTCTGCAAGGCTTATGTGTGTGCAAGGCTGATGTATGAGAACCTCAGTGTGTCTTCATAGACTTACGTATGTGTATGAGCTTGTTTCTCAGTAATAATAATTGCTAATATTTGTATAGGGCTTCCCAGGTGGGAAGTCACTAGTGGCAAAGAATTTGCCTACCAGTACAGGATACAAGAGATGCTAGTTTGATCCCTGGATTGGAAAGATGCCCTGGAGGAGGAAATGACAGCCCGTTCCAGTATTCTTGCCTGGAGAGTTCCATGGACAGAGAGAGGAGCCTGGTGGGCTACAGTCCATGGAGCTGCAAAGAGCTGGACAAGCCTGAGTGACTGAGCACACACACACACAATAATTGTATTATTTATAGTTTTATATCACATTTACTTGATCTTCACCACTTTTGAAGAACATAAAATGGAATATTCAACAAAAATCCCAGATATAAGAGTTATATCTGTTGTGTACTGGCCTTCCCAGGTGGCGCTAGTGGTAAAGAACCCACCTGCCAATGCAGGAGATGTAAGAGATGTGGGTTTGATCCCTGGGTTGAGAAGATCCCCTGGAGGAGGGCATGCAACCCACTCCAGCATTCTTGCCTGGAGAATCCCATGGACAGAGGAGCCTGGCAGGCTAGAGCCCATGGTGTCACAGAGTCGGACACAACTTAAGCGGCTGAGCACGCACACACTGTGTACCAGTAGAGTGTTGGGAAGGTAAGTCTGAGTGTGGGAATGAGGGTGTATGTGGTCAGCCACATGTGTAGCCATGGACACAACCACACCCTTTCACAGTCTTGACACAACTGCATCTGTTCGTGTTGAAGAACAAAGGGGTCCCCTCTCATCAGCACAGGTGGAGCTTGAATTGGTCTTGACTCTGTCACTGCACACAAAGTGTGGGCGGGGGAGGTTCCCAGGGAGGCTGGACATGCCTGGTCCTAGGTCAGTCCTTTACCTTTCTGCTCCTTAGATCTGCGTCTTCACCTTCTACTGCCCCTTCTTTAGCCTATAAACTTGCCTAGGTTTTCTCCATTGCCAAACAGGCTTATCTCTCCTCAAGCTGTCATCCAAATCCCTCCTTCCTTTTGCTTCCAAAATTCTTGCAAGAATAGTTGATGTCAGTGGATACTTTCTCGCCTTCCGTTCTGCCTTCCACGCCGGGCTGCCTGGCTTCCGCCGCGCCGCTCCTGGGCCTCTGTTGCAGCGCGCAGCCTTTCCCTAGCTGCGATGCGGAGGCTTCTCTTGTTGCGGAGCACAGGCTCCAGGGCACACGGGCTTAGTGGTTCCCCCGTGGCAGGAGGGATCTTAGTTCCCCATCAAGGATCGAAGCCGCATTCCCTGTATTGGAAGGGGGATTCTTAACCACCGGACCACCAGGGAAGTCCCCGCCCCACCACTCTTGACCGAATTACCAGTAAGTATAAATGTCAGTCCCAACGGCCTTTCTCACCACTTGTCTGAAACGTTTGACGCTGTGGACACTGTGTTTCTCCTGAGACCCTCTCCTCCCTTAGCGTCTATGACAAGGCTCTGTGCTCATTCCCTTCCTCCTTTGTGAGGTCTCATTCTTGGTCCTGTTCTCCACTTCCTCCACCCACCCTCAAGTGCTGGGGCAGGCTCCAATCTGCTTCTCCTCTAATCTATAAATCTCATCTGTGTCCAAGTCATGTTCTTCCAACTCTGTCTCCTGCCCAGATGTCTCACTTGCAACTCCCACACTTTCATCCTTTCCTATTGGACTCCCTTCCCTCTTCTCACGCTCACATTGTCATGTAACCATCACCACTAACCAGCTCCAGAACTCTTTGCATGTTGCTTAAAAACCTCTGTACCCAGCAGCCATAACTCCGCACCCTCCTCAGCCCCTGACAGCCACCATTCCACATTGTCTCCATGGATTTGCCTACTTCATATAACTGACTTGTTTCACTTAGGTGAAATATCCTTAAGGTTTATTCACATTGTAACATGTGCCAAAATTTCCTTCCTGGGACTTCCTTGCTGGTCCAGTGGTTAATAATCCACCTGCCAATGCAGGAGACACAGGTTCGATGCCTAGTCCAAGAAGATCCCACAGGCCACAGAACAGCTAAGCCTGTGGCCACAACTCCTGAAGCCCGAGCCCCTAGAGCCTGTGCTCCAGCCCACAACAAGAGAAGCCACCACTGCAGCTAGAGGGTAGCCCCTGCTTGCTGCGACTCCAGAAAGCCCCCTCGAAGCAACGGAGACCCAGCGCAGCCAAAGATAAAGTGAAAAGTTTAAAAACATTAAAACAATTTCCTTCCTTCTTAAGACTGAGTAATAGTCTATTGTGTGTATATACCACATGCAATATATATTTTATATACTGACTTAAGGCTTCCCCGGTGGCTCAGCTGGTAAAGAATCCACCTGCAATGCAGGAGACCTAGGTTCCATCCCTGGGTTGGGAAGATCCCCTGGAGAAGGGAAAGGCTACCCACTCCAGTATTCTAGCCTGGAGAATTCCATGGACTGTATAGTTCATGGGGTCGCAAAGAGTCGGACACAGCTGAGCGGCTTTTTTTCTATACTTACTTAATCTTCACAATCCTGTAAGATAGAGATTACTGTCCTGATTTTTCAGGTGAAACTTAGAAGTCAGTTGAGACTTGGGAGCAAAGTGGCTTTCCCTAAAAGCAGAACCAGGACTAGAGTTCAGCTTCCTTCCTGTTTGTCTCCTCATTGTTCACTTCATTTATAAGGCCCCAGGCACAGGCCTCACGCTCACCTGTGATTGAGATTCTAAGACAGCTCGTGGTGGGGGTCTACCCCACACTCCCCCATCATGTAAATCATAAGCTAGGTTTAGTTACAGGAGACTCAGACTGAAACAGGTACACAGACCCCATCCAGACCTGCAGGGACAGAATAGGGGACCCCCCAGCTGAGGGTAAGGAGGGAGCTTGTTGGGCAGAGTCTCTGGCTCTGGTAGAAGGCAGTGAAACCTGGTTCTGACCTTAGGGGTGAGCAGTGGGGGGATTTCCAGCATGAGAGAGCAGGGAAAGAAGGTGTAGGATTGGGCGGGAAGCTCCCTATGCATTTGCTAGACAGGCTAGCAAGTTACTCAGTTAACATTTCTACGAAGCAAACTGTTCCAGATGGGACTTCAGAGGTGGGCGGGAGCGGGAGGAGGGCAGCACACGGAGAGCGCCTCTGCCAGGGCTGGCGCGGCTGCGGGCAGAGGTGTCCGAGGGTGGATTCAGGGAGGAGATGTGTCAGAAAGCCTGATGCTGTGCAGAGTGCTCAGTCGTGTTCGACTCTTTGTGACCCCATGGTCTGTAGCCCGCTAGGCTCCTCTGTTGTGGGATTGGACATGGCAAGAATACTGGAGTGGATTACTGTTTCCTCCTCCAGGGGATCTTCCTAATCCAGTGATCAAACCCACATCTCCTGCATTGCTGTGAATTCTTTACCGCTGAGCCACTGAGCCCTGCTGTGCAGAGAGTCAGGCCCCAATCCAGAGAAGGGAGCAGGAGTCCCAAGCCACTTGGACATTGTGCGTCCTCTCCCATCCCCATTCTGGGCCCTCGGAAGGAAGGCATCAAGGGGACAGGTCCCGTCACATCGGAACCCGCACGGCCTGGCTCCTTCATGACACCCTTCAGCTTGTCTTGGCCTGGTGTAAGCCGTCACAGAAGCCCTCTAGATGCTGCCTGGTGTCTCATTAATGGTATTACTGATCTCATTAAGTTGATCTTTCTCCTCTCTTCAGCCTCCTAGCTCTGAACTGTCGCCTCAGTGATTCTCAGCCTGAGGCTGAGTTAACCCTTGGTGGCTCCAGCCCAGAAGAGCCTGCGAAGGTGGCTGTTGGTCCCATGAAACAGATTCAGAAAAACCAGTCAGAGCTTCCTTTGGAGGTAGGTTAGCTCACTAGAACTATGTTCGCAAAGCATCACAGACCAAGTGGCTTCAACAACAGAATTTATGATTTCAGAGTCCCAGAGTCTAGAAGCCTGAGGGTGTAGGCAGGGTTGTTCCTTCTGAGCGCTTACGAGGGAAAATCGGTTTCATGCCTCTTACCCAGCCTCTGATGGTTTGCTGGCAATCTCTGGCATTCCTTGGCTTGCAGAAATATCACCCCATCTCTGTTTTCAACTTCACGTGGCATTTTCCCTGTGCATGTCTGTGTCCAGATTTCCCCTCTATATAAGGACACCTACCCTAATGACCTCGTTCTAACTTGGTCACCTCCGTTGAAGACCCTATCTCCAGACAAGTTGGATATACTAGAGGCTCCAGTCACATTCTGATATTCTGAGGGCTAGGACTTCAATAGTCCTCTTTTGGAGGACAGAATCCAGCTTATAACAGGGGACCATCTTTTGCCCTTCTTAATCCCCCTCTGAACACCACATGTCTTTAGGAAACATATTTGCATACCGAATAGCATGAACTAAAGCTCAGAAATGACTTCTTAATAGAACATGGTGCCAGAAATGTTAATGGCCAGAGAGGAGAAAAAGGAGAGGAAGAGAAGAGAAAGAAGAGGAGGAGAAAGAGAGGGAAGAAGAGGAAGTAGAGAAGGAGAGGAATGGGGGAGAAAAGTTACATTCAAACTCATTTTCAGGACCATGTAGTAAGCAAGAAGATCGAAGCAAAGTCTCTCTAAGGACTTGGCCTGAATCTCTCAGCTGGACCCAAACCAAAACCTTGGTCAGGAAGATGATTTACATTTATGCATAAATTTATAATATAATTTATATTACATTTATGTATAATTTATATTAAATAACCTTTCCTTTTACAGAAAAAATGTCTAGTGGAGGGAATCACGCATAAAAGAAGACATACCATATAATTCCATTTATATGAACGTGAAGATTAGGAAAAAAAATCTATAATGAGAGAAGTCAGAAGTGCTTACCATTGGGAGGTCTTGACTGGGAGGAGGCATGAGGGAGACTCTCCCATCACTTATCTGGTGGTGGGGTGGGTATGGACACGTATGTGACACCAACTGAGCTTTATTTTATATTTAAATAATCTCACTTTATTATAATGAAATTAGGCCATTGACAAATTAGTAAATAAACCCGTTCCATACTTTTCTTCTCACCTGTGATCGTCCCATACCACTTTGCCCGGCTCTCAGGCTGTTTTCATACTCTTTGTGCTCACAAATGCTCACACATGTGAAATAATAGAAACATCTAGCATGGTGTCCAGCACATGATAGCAACTCAGAAAATTCAAATTCCCATTATGCTCCTGTGCACGTCATGTTCCAGGGCTACAGAATGGGCGGTGTTCAGAGAGGACCTGGGCTCCCTCCTCCCTCCCACCCAAGGAGCGTGACTCCAGGGTCTGAGGGTAGAAGGTATACAGGCCCTGGTGGCAGGCCAGTGAAAAAAAAAAACCCATAATATCCCCTCTCCCCAGGAGCAGAACAGAGCCCAACAGAAACCCCAAATCATAATTAAAAGATGCCCTGCAACTCTCTTGGCAGCATAAATTTTGAAGATGAAAGTAAATGATTAAAATAATTAAACACTTCAAGCGACAAGCTGGAGCAGAATCTTGCCAGCGGACGTTTGTCAGTAATTAGCTAATTAATCCTGGCGCAGATTATAAGCCATAACAAACCAGTCAGGCTGAACAGAGCCGGCTGCTCTAATTCTTTAGAAAGAAGTAGGCTTTTTAAAAAGAGAAGGTGGGGAGGAGGAGGAGGGAGCAGGACGGAGGAAAGTAGGAAAAATAAGAAAAAGACATGGCTTTTCTGGCCCCCTATCCCAACCCTAGCAAACAGTGTGGCTCCAGCCTATAGGAGGCTTCCTGGAGAGTTCTGGATCCTGTATCTTCGAGGACTTCAACAGAACAGATACTGAGGAGGAGGGGAGGGAGTGTTCTGGTCCCCAGACCAGAAGGAACAGTGGGAAGGAGTCCAGGTAGGAGATGATGTCATATCGAGTGAGTACAGAATTATTCCATTTATTTTTCAGCAGAGGATCCCAACAGTGACAAGGTTCCCATTTGTGTGGAAAGGAATAAGATCCAAATAGGGGATCAGGATCCAGCCACGCAGTCTGGGATCAGGACAGGCTGGAGCCTAGTGCTTTCAACAGAAATGCAATGCAAACTACAAATGCAATTAAATACAGTAAAAAGAAACAGATGGAATTAACTTTAATAATGTATTTTATTTGACCCCAAAGGCTATCATTCAGTATATAATTAATAGAAAACATTTTTAATGAGCTATTTCACTTTTTCTCTGACTAAGCCTTTAAATTCTGGTATGTGTTTTACACTTAACAGCCCATTTCAATTCAGACTAGTCATAGTTTTTGTCTGTTTTTTGGCTGTACTCGGCACGTGGAACTTCCCTGCCCAGAGATCAGACTTGTACCCTCTGCACTGGAAGTGTAGAGTCTTAACAACTGGCCCACCAGGGAAGCCCCTCTAGCCATATTTCAAGTGCCTAGTGGCTCCTATATTGGATGATACATCTCCAGACAGAAAAAAAGTGGGGAATTGAGATCCTAAGCCCTGGAACAATCTGCAGGAGTGCAGAGGCAGAACAAGTGACGTGACCTCCTTCTCATCTTTCTCTCCTTGGCTGTTCTTCCACCTAGCTGTGTCTGCTGGCAATTTCCAGCCTGGTTAGCCTCAGCCTCACAGGTCTCCAAGGTGAAGGGTTTGGGCAGCTCTTAGAATGGGAGAAAATATTTGCAAACGAAGCAACTGACAGGGATTAATCTCCAAAATATACAAACAGCTCATGCAACTCACTATAAGGAAACAATACAATCAAAAAACAGGGTAGGGGAATCTAAATAGACATTTCTCCAAAGAAGATCTACAGATGGCTAAGAAACACATGAAAAGATGCTCAATATCACTACATATTAGAGAATTGCAAATCAAAACTACAATGAGGCATCACCTCAGACTGTTGAGAATGACCAAAAAATCTACAAACAGTAAATGCTGGAGAGGATATACTGTTGGTGGAGAACACTACAGTGGTTCTTTTAAAAGCTGAAAATAGAAATAGAATTACCATACAGCAATTCTACTCCTGGGCATATACCTGGAGAAACAATAATTCAAAAAGATACATACATCCAAATATTCATCGCAGCACTATTTACAATAGCCATGATGTGGAAGCAACCTAAGTGTCCATCAGCAGAGGAATGGATGAAGCTGTGGTATGGATACACAAAGGAATATTGAGGTGAGGTGAGGTGAAATTGCTCAGTCGTGTCCGACTCTTTGCAACCCCGTGGACTATAACCTACTAGGCTTCTCCGTCCATGGGATTCTCCAGGAATATTACTCAGTCATGAAAAGAAATGAAATAGTGCCATTTGCAGAGACGTGGATAGACCTAGAGACTGTCATAGAGAGGGAAGTTAGGAAGAGAAAAACAAATATATCACTTATATGAAGAATCTAGAAAAATGGTACAGATTAACTTATTTGCAAAGCAGAAATAGAGATAGATGTAGAGAAACGAACTTAAAGATGCCAAGGGGGGAAGAAGGGTGGAATGAATTGGGGGAATGGGATTGACACATATACACTGCTGCTGCTGCTGCCTCGCTTCAGTTGTGTCTGACTCTGTGCGACCCCATAGACGGCAGCCCACCAGGCTCCCCCGTCCCTGGGATTCTCCAGGCAAGAACACTGGAGTGGGTTGCCATTTCCTTCTCCAGTGTATGAAAGTGGAAAGTGAAAGTGAAGTCACTCTGTCGTGTCTGATGCTCAGCAACCCCATGGACTGCAGCCTTCTAGGCTCCTCCGTCCATGGGATTTTCCAGGCAAGAGTGCTGGAATGGGGTGCCATTGCCTTCTCCACGTATACACTACTAGGTATAAAATAGATAACTAATGAGAACCTACTGTATACCACATAGAACTCTACTCAGTGCTCTGTGGTGGCCTAAATGGGGAGGAAATCCAAAAAGAGGGGCTATACGCATATGTATAACTGATTCGCTTTGCTATGCAGCAGAAACTAACACAACGTTATAAAGCAACTACCCTCCAATAACTTAAAAAAAAAAAAAAAAGACAAAGGACAGAGGAGAATCCAGAGGGACTGGTCTTCTGTTCTGCTGCATACACACGGGGAAGGGCAGTGCTTCTGCTGTGCACAGAGTTGTGACTTGCTATCTGGGAGCGAGTGTGCATCTGTGTTTCAGAAATGCTCCAGGACTGATGCTGTGAGCACTGACCCTCAGAGAGCTTCCTGCAGCTGCAGTCCCTGTGAAAAGCTCGAGTTCCTTCATAATAATCACAGTGGACAATGGACAGAGATGGCACATTTCACTCCAGTGGAATGTTCTGTTAGGACTGTCAGATGGAATCTATCTCTTAGAAAATAATCAGGATCTTTTTTCTTTGCAATCATTTTATTGTGTAACAATATATAACATAAAATTGACCATTGTAACCACTGAAGTGTATAGTTAAGTGGTATTAAGTACATTTACACTGTTGGGCAACCATCACTATCAATCATCTGCAGAACATTTTCATCTTGCAAACTGTTTGTAAAGTGAACGTGTTAATTGCTCAGTTGTGTCTGACTCTTTATGACCCCATGAACTGTAGCCTGCCAGTCTCCTCTGTCCACTGAATTCTCCATGCAAGAAAACTGGAGTAGGCAGCCATTCCCTTCTCCAGGGGATCTTGCTGACTCAGGGGCTGAACCCAGGTCTCCTGAGTTGCAGGCAGATTCTTTACCATGAGCCACCTGAGAAGCACTGAGAGAAGGAAAGGGCAACCCACTCCAGTGTTCTTGCCTGGAGAATCCCATGGTCAGAGACGCTTGGCAGGTTACAGTCTATGGGGTCACAAGAGTCGGACATGACTGCACCACCACCACCACCACCTGGGAAGCACTGCAAACAGTTTAATTACTCATTAAGCAAATAACTCCCCATTCACTCAGCCCCTGGCAACCACTATTGTACTTTCGTCTCTATGAATTTGACTAATCTAGGTAGTTCATATAGATAGAATCATGCAGTTTTTGTCTTTTGGGGACTGACTTATTCCACTTAGCAAAATGTCTTCAAGGCTCCATGTTGTTTCCTTTCAAGGCTGAATCATATTCACACATCGTATACACACATTTTGTTTTTCCAGCTGTCCATCAGTGGACAGCTGGGTTGCTTTCACATTTTAGCTATTGTCAACAATAGCTAATCAGGATTTCTTCTGAGACAGAGATCACCGCTTCTAGCCAGAGACCAGTCTGTTTCCACTATCATCCTGGAGTAAGCTCTCTGGAGATAGGAACTGAACCTCTCAGAATGCAAAAGGGAGGGAGTGAATCTCTGGTAAAAGGAAAGGAATAAAAGGACACAGCTTCTGGAACAGTGGCATAGAGTTGTTGATGCAGCCACTGACATTGCCCCCACAGCCTGGAGGGGAGGTCTGGGGAGGGAAGGGGAAGCAAGAAGGTGAGTTTTGAGAGCCATGGCACAGCTCAGACTGCAGGACAACAGAAGCCACTTAACCCCTAAGCTCACTACCAAAGATACAGAACACTTCTTTCCCTACCTGCAAAGCTTGTCATTGTTCAGACAAGCGCACCTCTCCGCGGGGAGTAAAGCTTTTTCATTGTAGACTGAAAGATTCAAGTTTGACTATGTATCTTGGCCAGTAGCTCTGGGCTCATAATCAAATAAAGCAGCATTTCTCAGGTCCAAGAGAGATGCACAGAGGCTTCTGTGCTGACTCATAGCTCAGAGACACTTTTGTTAGCTGGGTTGGTCAAGGAAGTCACTGAGGAGGAGAAACGCTGGAGTTGTACCGTGAAGAAGGGGAGGAATCAGAGAGCAGAGAAGAGGAAGAAGGGTACTTTGTAGGGGAATTTCCGCTTAGCTCTTCAGAGCCTACAAAGTATGTTCACATGTGTAATCTCATTTCATCCTTATCTGGTTGTAGGATCCCAGAGGTACTGTTTCATTTAAGAGGCAATATAGCAAGGTAATAAGGGTACAGCCTTTGGATTTCTGATTAAATGTGGCAAATGGAATACCTGCATTAATATCTGTTGCCTTAAAAAAAGCTCACTGAAATAAAAGTAAAGGAATACAAAAGAGAAAATGGTGGGCCACAGCTGTCAACACGTTTTTAGAAGATGGCAAGTGGATGAAAGACTTGGCAGAGCTGAGATAGCTACATACTAAGCTACAACAAAGGATGCTTAAAGAGGAGTCAGCCAACAAGAGACCCAGGACCAGGGGACGAACAGAGGCATTGGAGGCAACATTTATCACAGAAGGTGGGAATGAGACATGGGGCTAAGAATATGGGAATGAGTTGGAAGTCTGCAAGAGAAGCAGGTCCCTTCTCTGTCACACAACCAATCATATCTTCCACACTCTGGCAGATTTTATTCTGTTTAAAATATGAGCTAGAGATATAAACTATTATGTATAAAATAAGCTACAAGGATATGCTGTACAACATGAAGAATGTAGCCAATATTTTATAGTAACTATAGATGCAGTGTAATCTTTAAAAAGTGTAAATCACTATATTACAAACTTGTAACTTATATGATATTGTACATCAACTATATTTCAATTAAGAAAAAGTGAACCAGGGCTTCCCTGGTGGTTCAGTGGTTGAGAGTCTGCTTGCCAATGCAGGGAACATAGGTTCAGTCCCTGCTCTGGGAAGATTCCACAGGCCACGGGGCAGAGGGTTAGGCTCTAGGGCTCGTGAGACACGGTTTCTAGGATCTTACGGTCAGGTGCATAACCTCTCAGGGGGAGACTGGTGGATTCTTCACTGGAGAAACGGAACACACGAAAGACCTTTAGATAGCCAAAGAAAGATCAGATTAAACAGAGAAGAGATTCACAGAAATAATAAAAGAAAATTTATCAGAGCCAAGAAAGCTATCAGCTTGAAAGGGTCCACAAAATGTGACAAATATATTACATGAAAATAGGCACATACAGGTCTCATTAGCATGACTTTTAGATGGGCAAGGATACCTGTACAGCTTAAAAGGTTCTATGCAGAAAGGACAGGGTACATACAAAGCAAAACATAGAACCAGGAATGGCAACAGACTTCTCAACAGCCACCCTGGAGCAGTGCTTTCAAAATTCTAAAGAATTCTGATAGCAGCCTAGCTATGAATCAACTGTGAGGGAGAATAAAGAACTTTATAGAATTCAAGATTTCAAAAGCTTTACTTCTCATATATTCTTTCTTAGGAAGCTACTGAAGGATGTGGTCCATCAAAACGAAGGACTAAACCAAGAAAGAAAAAGATGTGGGTCCCAGAAAAGCAGATACAGTCCAGAAAAATTACAAAGACAATCCCCTGGTTCAGATGGCTGTGCAAAAGTCCCACAGAGTATTGTCAACAATCCATATCTATGTGTTCCATGTCTGTGGATTCAACCAACTGCAGATAAAAAATATTTGAAAAAAAGAACTTCCAAAAAGCAAAACTTGAATAGCGTTTACACTGTGTTTACAACCATTTACGTAGTATTTACGTTGTATTAGGTATTATAAGTAATCTAAAGATGATTTAAAGTATGTGGAAGTGTATATGTAGGCTATATGCAAATACTGTGCCATTTCATACAATGCCATTTATTGAGCACTGGTGGCTTTCAGTATTTGTGGGGGTTGTTAAACTAATCCCTCAAGAATAACAAAGGAAAACTCTATGCATTGGGGAGATGGAAGACTCCAGGAAGGAGGCCTCTAGGAAAAACAAAAAGGTGAAATTAATAGATTACCTGATGTGTGTCACCATGTGGAAATTAGCATTTAGAAGGTTTTTCACATTCTCTTAAAGAGTATCAGAAGAATTCATGATAAGAATATAGGAAACAGAAAATACGAGAAAGAAAAAAATAACAAAGCCATTAACACAAAGCAAAACAAAAAAATCTGTACAAGAAAAGTTAAATAATATTAGTTTTGGCACTGAACCATGTATGCAAAATCAAACTCATGTCTATTGAGTCGGTGATGCCATCCAACCATCTCATCTTCTGTTGTCCCCTTCTCCTCTCGCCTTCAGTCTTGCCCAGCATCAGGGCATCATTTTCAAATGAGTCAGCTGTTCACATCAGGTGGCCAAAGTATTGGAGTTTCAGCTTTAGCATCAATCTTTCCAATGAATATTCAAGACTGATTTCTTTTAGGATGGCCTGGTTGGATCTCCTTGCAGTCCAAGGGACTCTCAAGAGTCTTCTCCAACACCACAGTTCAAAAGCATCCATTTCTTGGTGCTCAGTTTTCTTTATAGTCCAACTCTCATATCCACACATGACCACTGGAAAAACCATAGCTTTGACTAGATGGACCTTTGTTGGCAAAGTAATGTCTCTGCTTTTTACTATGTTGTCTAGGTTTTTTATAACTTTCCTTCCAAGGAGCAAGTGTCTTTTAATTTCATGGCTGCAATCACCATCTGCAGTGATTTTGGAGCCCCCCAAAATAAAGTCTGTCACTGTTTCCATTGTTTCCCCATATATTTGCCTTGAAGTGATGGGACTGGATGCCATGATCTTAGTTTTATGAATGTTGAGCTTTAAGCCAACTTTTTCACTCTCCTCTTTCACTTTCATCAAGAGGCTCTTTAGTTCTTCACTTTCTGCCATAAGGGTGGTGTCATCTGCATATCTGAGGTGATTGATATTTCTCCCGGCAAACTTGATTCCAGTTTGGGCTTCATCCAGCCCAGCGTTTCTCATGATGTACTCTGCATATAAGTTAAATAAGCAGGGTGACAATATACAGCCTTGAAGTACTCCTTTTCCTATTTGGAACCAATCTGTTGTTCCATGTCCAGTTCTACCTGTTGCTTCCTGACCTGCATACAGATTTCTCAGGAGGCAGGTCAGATGGTCTGGCATTCCCATCTCTTTAAGAATTTTCCAGAGTTTGTTGTCTTCCACACTGTCAAAGGCTTTGGTATAGTCAATAAAGCAGAAGTGTACTTTACCACAATGAAAATGCAGCCTTTGATTCAGATTTCTATAAGATTAGGTGTAGGATTAGAATGTAGGGATTAAATGTAAACTCCAAGAGGACAGGGAGTTTTGTCTGTTGCTCACTGTTATATCCTTGGGATCTAGTACAATAATCACTCAATAAACAAATATACTGAGCACTCAATAAATGCTACCTATTTTTATTCTTTATATTTGTCTTCAGGACACACCCCTTCATGCTGGAGCAACAGCATTGCTTCTCCTCATGTATGTACAACATGTACATACCCATGCACACAAACATGCAGTAAGTCTCAGGGCATATTTCTCCAGGTACTTGCTGAACAAACCAGGAGTGACTCGGCAACAAGCATTATTATGCCATTTTTCAGATGAAGAAATTGATTTCAACCTTGGTCTTTAGACTCCAGATCTGGTGTTCTTCCTTCAGCAGGCAACAGTTGAAGAGCTGTAGAAGCACAGAGCTGAGAAATCACCTGTAATTAATAGGAATGACAAATAGATGTGTTTGGCTGGAAAAGAGGAGGACTCATGCAGGGGAGGAGTGGGCAACAACTCTGATGATTTGAATGCTTGTCAGATGGTGGGGGAGAGTCTTGAATGTCAAGTGAGGGGGCCTGGAAATTATTCAAAAGCAATGTAGAGCCGTTAAAAGTCTTCAGAGGAAAGACCTTTTGGATGCTTCATTTGGCAGCACTATATAGATTGTGCTGGAGTGGGAGGCTAGGGCATAAACACTTCTTATGAGGCTGCCACATTGAAATGATAATGTTCTAAACTGGCACAACAGAGACAGTGGCAGGAATAATGAAAAAAAACATTGATGGGATTTATAAACCTCTAGTCAGACAAATGAAAAATGGAAGTGGTGGTTTAGTTGCTAGGTTGTATCCAACTCTTACAACCCCAGGGACTGTAGCCTGCCAGGTTCCTCTGTCCATGGGATTCTACAGGCAAGAATACTGGAGTGGGTTGCCTTGAAACAGAGAGAAATTACCAGTACCAGGAAACAGAGAAAGGTTATCACTATAAATCCTAGAAAAATTAAAGGAATAATAAGAGGGTACCACAAGCAATCTTTAATAAATTCGACAACTTGGGTAAAAATGTGATTTCTTTGAATTACTCAGGAAGAAATAGACAACTTGAATAGCCTCATGTCTGTTAAAGAAATCACATCTTGTTTCAAGGTAAAGGGGGATGTGCCTATTACTTCCCACTGTTTGTTTCATCAAGTCTCAGCATTCAGTGCTACCATCTCACTCGTCTGGGTCATTCAAAGACTAGCTTAAGCTAGTTTGAAGTAGGCTTCCATTTTTTGTGGTTGGAAGAATCATGACTAATTCAGGTCCTAAACACTACTTCCAAGACAATAGAGCCAGTGGCATCTGTCCATGGTGCTAACTGTGTGCCCCTCCCTATTCACTGCTTCAGCATGAAATCAGGGCCACTGAATTCATTCTCAACCCCAGGCACCCTGTACCCTGTTGATTCTGTCCATGGTTTTGACCACAGTCTTCATCTGCCACCACAGCCCTTGGAGTCAATATCAGAGCTTAGTCACATTTTCCAAATTTGGGAACTCAGGAAGATGCTCGCTCCCCTTCTGGATGTAGCTTCAGAGACCTTTGGTGGTCCTGGAGTATGAAACTCAAGCAAAACTGAGGCCAAGCTCTGTAACAGAAGGCATAAACAACTAGGGACAGAAGGCCAGCCATCAGTAGACAAGTCCTGGCCCCTAAAGAGAAGTCTGGCAAAATCAAGCAGAAAGTCAAGGCCACTGCCAGCGGAGCAGAGTCCAGCCTTGGAAGGACAGGAGAGAAAACTAAAGAAGGAGTTCTGCCGTGTGGACCGTGTACAATTTGAAGCAGTGAAAGAGGCCACAGCCTGGCAGGTGTAAGAATGCCAAGGGCGTCCTTAGATACCGTGTGACAAGCTTTATAGAACCTCTAAGTCCAGACGGACCTTGTTGGGGGGGAGATGAATCTGAGCCTGTCTGGTTCCCTTGATGGAACTCTACAGTTTACTTACCCAAAGGGAACCCAATACTATGGGCTGAGTTTTCTTGGAGGCAGAGCTTCTCCAAGTCAGGGAAAACACTGAGGCACTTGCTCTCACTTAGACATGACCCTAAAGAGATGCAAAGAGAGACAAGAGTTGGATCAGCCAGACAGGGCTTCCCAGAGTGGATGTCTCTTAGGGAGAATGGAGAGTCAATTTTCAAATAACATTTTTTTAGTTCCTATTATATGTGTCAGGGTTTGCAAAATGCTTTTTCACACACTTCCTTTTTTAACTCAAACACTCCAGTGAGAAGGCTATTTTTATCCCATACTGTATTTTTCAGGGTGCTCCAGAGAACAGAATCAATAGGATATATATAGACATATATGAGGAGATTTATTATAGTAATTAGCTCACATGGTTATGGAGGCTGAGAAGTCTCACAGTAAGCTGTTAGCAAGCTGAAGTACCAGGAATGCTGGCAGTATAATTCAGCCTGAGACCAAAGCCTGACCACCAGGAGCTCTGATGTTTAAGGGGAGGAAAAAGTGGATGTCTCAGCTCAGGAAGAGAGCAAGAGAACTTACCTTTCCTTTGTCTTTTTATTCAATTTGGGTCCATCAACAGATTGGATGATGCCCATCTATGCTGGTAAAAGAAGATCTTCTTTACTGGGTCTACTGATTCAAATGCTAATCTCTCCTGTAAACACCCTCACAGACTCACTCAGAAATGTTTGCCAGCTATCTGGGCATCTCTTAGCTCAGTCAAGTTGACACACACACACGGAAACATTAACCATCACACACACACACACACAGACACACACACACAGACACACACACACACACACACACACACACACGGAAACCAGAGCCCAGAAGGGTAAATGATTTGCCCAAGGTCATATGGTCAAGTATGTGGCAGAGCCCTTGCTTTTTCTATTGCATGATGTAAGCTACAACTTGAACCCTGCACCTACTCACTCACACTGGATCCTCCAAGCAGGAAGCACATTTTGGAAAAGCCATCTGCCTTTCTATCGGCTAGCTGCACCTACCGTAGCTGAGTGAGGTAAGTACCAGCCATGCTTCTTCTTTTGGTCAAAAGAAGCTAGAGGTGCTTGGAGCACACATTAGGCCTGGCAGCTGGAGGAGGTTTGGAGACTTCAGGTAGCAGGGAGGGGGAGGAAACCTCTGTAGAGGGAGGAAGCTGGTGGGGATGGAGGTGGGAGAGGGCTGGTTCCCTGCTGCTCCCAGAATGATTCTCACCTGCCAATCGAAGGCAGGAGACTCACGCAAGTGCTAATCAGCTCCATTGACACACACAGGTTGGGGCTACAATCCATTTTCACATGAAATGGCAGATCGATTCCTCATTCTCTACAATCCCTAACCAGTTTCATCGGCCATCCATCCTTGAGGGGCTGAGATGCTGAGTTAATTCTCCGCATCTCCAGCCACCTGCAAGCTTTGGACTTCTGTATTCCCCCAGAAACCATCTCACTCTCCAAACCATTGCCAGTACAGGGGAACTCTGGGCTGGGCCTCTAACAGACCTTGGTTCCAGTCTCAGATCACAGTCTAATAGTACGACTTTGGACAAGTCACCTCACCTCTTCCAACTTCAATATTTCTCATCTGTGTAACAGAAATAAAAATTTCAGACCTGCAGGGTCACTGTGAGGATCTCAGTTGTATCTACTGAATGTAAAGTTAGGAAACATTGCAAAGTGTAGCTAATATAAAGCACAGGCTAGAATAGGCTATTTCCCCAAACCTGGCCCTCCCACTTCACCTCAAGCCCCGTCCTTGAGATCTGACAGTTTGGGGAGGGAAGGTCTGTTGACATAGTTCTGGGAAAGGTTTATCTCCTCTCTTGGGTTAAGAAATCAAAAACAGTTCTGGTCCTTGTTCTCCTGGCATGGTCAGACATTGCGGTAAGGGCAACTGGATTCTGGAAACTGAGCTTAGAGGTAGCAGAAACCAGGCTGGCAGCAGCTGAACTCAGCCAAGCCAGGCGGAGTGCCTGGGCAAGGGACATTCTTGGATTCTAGGAACATTTCTGGGCTTATCTCCTACTCTCAAAAAAGAAATCTCACCTATAATGACAGATACTCTGTCAGTACTCATCATTAATTTCAGGGAAAGGAGATGAACTTCATATTCTTCTCAAGCGTATCCTCTTCCAAAAGGAGAATTCCTCTGAATCTCTCAGTCATACCAACTGATCACAGATGACTAGATGGAAGTAGGGAACATTTGCTTAAAGCTGGGCCCATCAGATTCTTTCTCACTTCACAGGTATTGGGGCAGCCGTAGTAGTGCATGTGGAAACAGAGGAAACAAGTTCTCTGAGAGAAGAATGAAGCTGCTGCTACTGCTGCTGAGTCGCTTCAGTCGTGTCCGACTCTGTGCGACCCCATAGACGGCAGCCCACCAGGCTCCACCATCCCTGGGATTCTCCAGGCAAGAACACTGGAGTGGGTTGCCATTTCCTTCTCCAATGCATGAAAGTGAAAAGTGAAACTGAAGTCGCTCAGTTGTGTCCGACTCTTAGCAACTCCGTGGACTGCAGCCTACCAGGCTCCTCTGTCCATGAGACTTTCCAGGCAAGAGTACTGGAGTGGGGTGCCATTGCCTTCTCCGAAGAATGGAGCAGACATGTAGAAAACATAGAGGCAGGAAATTAGGGGGCTCTAAGAAACAGAAGGCAATGGCACCCCACTCCAGTACTCTTGCCTGGAGAATCCCAGGGACGGGGAAGCCTGGTGGGCTGCCGTCTATGGGCTCGCACAGAGTCAGACATGACTTAGCAGCAGCAGCAAGAGACAGAAATGAGAGGAGTTGCTGCCTGATGATTTCCTAGTTCCCAAGTATCTTACTGAGTGTACCTGTTGGAAGTGGGTTCACTGAGTTTTGCCTGTGTTCTTCCAATGTAAACAACGCTTTATTAAGCTGGATTGAGCACATTTCTGCTCCTTGCTGCCAAATAGCTCTCTACCTAGAACAGACCTCAAGCATGCAACTAACTGCTGCTTTAAGTTTCTTTTTTAGCCATCTAGTGAAAACACTGACGCATTAAGTGGAACAGTTACAAACACTGAAATGGAAGTTGTTTGGCCACAGAAAAGGTCTACTGAAGTGCTTCTGAATTAGCATCTGTACACAGCACATACCCTGCAGGTGAGGTATCACTCATTCATTCAAGTGTTTGGTAAATATCAAGTAATACAGTTACAGATACCTTTAATATGTAATGAGGATACAGAGGGGGCGATACAAACTCTCTGTGCATATGAAGCTGCATTCTGTTCATTTTTTCTCATATAGGAAATGGAAACAGTAGCAGTATTAAATAACCAAAACACATTTAATTTAAACACAATAATCAAACAACTTAAATATACACATAGGATTTAATGTGTCTTAAAGTTCAGTTCAGTTCCGTCATGTCCGACTCTTTGCAACCCCATAAATCGCAGCACGCCAGGCCTCCCTGTTCATCACCATCTCTCAGAGTTCACTCAGACTCACGTCCATCGAGTCCGTGATGCCATCCAGCCATCTCATCCTCTGTCGTCCCTTTCTCCTCCTGCCCTCAATCCCTCCCAGCATCAGAGTCTTTTCCAATGAGGCAGCTCTTCACATGAGGTGGCCAAAGTACTGCAGTTTCAGCTTTAGCATCATTCCTTCCAAAGAAATCCCAGGGCTGATCTCCTTCAGAATGGACTGGTTGGATCTCCTTGCAGTCCAAGGGACTCTCAAGTAAGACAGAGTAATATGGATGAGGACGGACCTAGACATAGTGTATAGTTATAGATATAACTGGTATTCTGAACTAAAGTAAACCCCACCAACTAGACCCAGTTCTTTCCCACTCCCACATACACTGTCAATTTTTTCCTACTAACATCAGTGTTTCCCTCTTCATGTACTTCTGTTATCTTGTAAACATGCTGTTATTTTGTCCTTCTTAATCTCTTAATCTTCCCTGTTCAGTTATCATTTTAGCCTTTGGCCCTTTTTATATGAAATTTCCTACAAATGTTCCAGCTCTCTTGCTGACTGCCCTATGCCCATTCTCCTGAGCCTATTTGAAGTGCCATAAGCACTGCTTTGTCAAGGTCATCAGTTCTCTCCACACTGCCATTTTCCTAGTCCTCAGTTGCTAGCATGCTTGATCTGGAAGCATGTCCCCACTTGGCTTCCAGACACTCACTCCTTGGGTTTTCTTCTAACTCACTGTTTCCTTCTTCCCAGAGTCTCCTACTAGTTTTTCTTTCTCTTTTTACCTTCACATTGCTGGGTGCCAAAGGATTTGCTCATAGTATGCATTGTATTGAGCCTCTTCTCCCTTGAATACCTCATTCAGGCTCATGGCTTTAAATATCACCTGTAAATGCCTTCTGAAATATTCCTTCTAAAATTGAGATTCCACATCTCAAAGATTTAATTCTAGTTTTCTGCACCTACAGACATTTATATAAATAAAAGTTGGAAGCAGTTTGACTTGAATATAAGCTCAAAGGCCTATTAATGATCTAAATATGTACAAAGTAACCCTTATTAAACCAAATGTTCACATCGAAGCTATTATCCTGTATGTTTCTCTCCTCTAGATTCAAGTCAGAGCAAGAGAGGAGTAGGAAAAATAAGGAGTTAAACTTCCATGAACAGAAAACAATTTCTTTCATATGATCTACTCTTTTCTCCCTTCCCAAGACTTCTATAGGAAATGGAGTTAGAGTTCCACAGAAACCAATTTTCACATCAAAGCTATTATCCTGTATGTTTCTCTCCTCTAGATTCAAGTCAGAGCAAGAAAGGAGTAGGAAAAATAAGGAGTTAAACTTCCATGAACAGAAAACAATTTCTTTCATATAATCTACTCTTTTCTCCCTTTCCAAGACTTCTACAGGAAATGGAGTTAGAGTTCCACAGAAACCAATTTAGAAAAAAAAAGAAATCTTCTCACAAGATACTCATCTACTGACAATCTGAAAAAAAAAAAAAAGACTTAATTGATTGGTTGAGAATCTTTGGTGAAACATTTATAAAGTATGAGAAATTTGCATAGTTGCTATTTAAACAGGGTAGATAATAATACTTTCTAAGAAAATAAATGGGGGAAGAAAAAGCCTTTTTAATGTTAGCAACATTTCAAGATAAAGATAAAATTACCCCTCTGCCACCTCTCAGTTTGACAGTGATAATAATCACTTTTTATTCAATATCTACATTAGAGGTTTTTTAGATCTTCATAACCTACTCTGTTTTCTTGTTGGTAAATGCCTGATCTATTTTTAAGTTTAAATAATTAACTCATAAATTTTGACTTGATCCACACTTTAATGGAGAAGAGTACAACAGTTTGAAACTTATTCTGCCACCTCTCAGTTTGACAGTGATAATAATCACTTTTTATTCAATATCTACATTAGAGGTTTTTTAGATCTTCATAACCTACTCTGTTTTCTTGTTGGTAAATGCCTGATCTATTTTTAAGTTTAAATAATTAACTCATAAATTTTGACTTGATCCACACTTTAATGGAGAAGAGTACAACAGTTTGAAACTTAAGCTGCTGATCTTGGTATTAAGTGTAATTTCTAATAAATAAAATGTGGGCATGTATACGAAGAGAGATGGAGGCTTCTCGATGATTTAAGTGTTGTTTTCCCAGTTTGTAGAGAGTAAGACCTAATAAGATCTTTTTGCCTCCCTTTTATTCCCATTTCTCCTCACCTTTTATTAATTTTACTAATATAACTAATCAAAAATGTGTATAACAAAGATACCATTTTTTGCGGGAGTATTTACTGACACAAAAACCTCGCAATAGGAAAGAGTTGAAAACTGTTTGCTGATGTGAAACAGTAAGACTATGAAAGTGAAAGTGTTAGTCTCTCAGTTGTTCCAACTGTTTGTGACCCCTTGAACTGTAGCCCTCCAGGCTCCTCTGTCCATGGGATTTCCAGGCAAGAACACTGCTGTGAGTTGTCGTTCCCTTCTCCAGGGGAGCTTCCCAACCCAGGGATTGTACCCAGGTCTCCCAAATTGCAGACAGATTCATTACCCTCTGAGCCACTAGGGAAGCCCCCATTAGGGCTATAAAACATTTGAATTATACACATTAAAGAATTCCTATTCAAAATTATCTGAAGGCTTCTGCCTCTCTTGAATCTGCTTTCATAGGATTCATTCATTCCCTTAAGGTCAAGTTTCAACAATAATAAAGTAAGAGATAAGCCGTTAAATACTTGAGCAATGATGTTTTAATTTGGGCCTGGTGCCAATTTACCGATTTCTCACCCTGATCCCCATTTAGGGTTCCCCAGGCAGCGCTAGTGATAAAGAACCTGTCTGCCAATACAGGAGACATAAGAGATGTGGGTTCGATCCCTGGGTCAGGAAGATCCCCTGAAGAAGGAAATGGCAACCCACTCCAGTATTCTCCAGTGTTTCCAGGACACGCTAGTGTTCCTTGGAAAATTCCATGGACAGAGGAGCCTGGTGGGCTAAAGTCCATGGGGTCAAAAAGAGTCAGACACGGCTGAAGAAACTGAGCACAAGTATCCCCATTTAACTGACTGACAGAACCTAAACGGACTAGTGAATCCAATCTCAATTAGGCATTATTTTAGATAGGAAAATAATGCCCATGTTTTCAATATAGCAAGCCATTAACGTAAGAAATTATTCTGACCTAATCCTGTAGTTTCCAACCATGGAAACTCTTTGAGCACCCAGCCTTCTGTACTGGAGAAATAATTAGCTACTTGGAAGGCTGTCTAGGATTTTTTCAGAAATTTTGAATAAAAACAAGACAAAGAAAAATATAAACAAACAATAGATTATTAGTAAATACAAGCAAACCCATAAAGCAGTGTCTGCAGAATTAGGAAGGAAAGGTACAAGCAAATCTAAGAAGAGGTATTCCAGGAGATCTGGCCATGTCCAAGTGCTCTATTCAGACTTTCTTAGTACAGGTTCCTATGGAATTCCATACTGACCAGTGTGGGACTTTGGCCAGAATTAAACTTTGACCTTAAACATTTTGATAAAAACTTCTCTATGTAGGGGGGAATAAAATTTATTAAAACTAGTGAACTCCGGGAGATGGTGATGAACAGGGAGGCCTGGCATGCTGCAATTCATGGGGTCGCAAAGAGTTGGACACGACTGAGCAACTGAACTGAACTGAATTGACTGAGGAAATATAAAGAAGCTGACCTGGAATTAAAAGGAGTGAGGCATGGTTGCCAGCAGACCTCTG
The DNA here is from genome assembly GCA_006408675.1 of Madoqua kirkii. Classification (NCBI taxonomy): domain Eukaryota; kingdom Metazoa; phylum Chordata; class Mammalia; order Artiodactyla; family Bovidae; genus Madoqua; species Madoqua kirkii. The sequence continues at coordinate 17,593 of SJYC01066287.1, read as the reverse complement.
GAGGGGACCACTGGGTTAAGACCTGGTTCCTCATTTGCTGGCTGTGTGACCTTAGGCAATTTTCAAATACATAAAATTGGGATGATAAGAGTAAAATACATATCCAATTCTTCTGAAGATTAAATGAGGTCTAATCTATAAAGCATATATTACAGTGCCTGGCATATACGACACCATCGATAAATATTATTATTGAGCCAAGACTAAACAAATATCTGAGCTTTAATTCTCTAACAAATCAACTTGATCCTTTAATCATGAGTGCATATGTGTGTTGGTTGCTCAGTCGTGTCTGACTCTTTGCGGCTCCATGGACCATACCCTGCCAGGCTCCTATGTCCATGGAATTCTCCAGGCAAGAATACTGGAGTGGCTTGCCATTTCCATCTCTGTAATCATGGGTATAGAAGTTATTAAGACTCAGTTTTTTATTCTCCCAACCCAAGAACATTATACATCTCTCCATCTGTTTGTGTCATCTTTGATTTCTTTCATCAATGTCTTATAGTTTTCTGCCTAATAGGTTTTTTGTTTTTTTAGGTAGGTTTATTCCTAGGTATTTTATTCTTTTTGTTGCAGTGGTGAATGAGATTGTCTCTTTAATGTCTCTTTCTGGTTTTTCTTTGTCAGTGTATAGAAATGCAAGTGATTTTTGTGTATTATTTTTATATCCTGCGACTTTACTATATTCATTGATTAGCTCTAATAATTTTCTGGTGGAATCTTTAAGATTTTCTTTGTATAGTATCATGTCATCTACAAATAGAGGGAGTTTTTGACCTCAAAAGAAAACAAGTAAACACAGTTATTATACAACAAACTAACTGCTATGCTAGATGTTAGCACAAAATCTTCCGGGAGCAGAAAGGATATAGGGGCATATTTTCTGGATAAAAGATGAAAATGATGCCCTCAATACAGTATTAGTTTCTGTGAAGAGACATCAAGAATATGGCTCTGCCACATGAGAACATAATGGAGTTTAGGTCAGTGAAAGTCTCCATTCAGACTTTGTGGTTTCAAGGTCACTGGTGTTTACATAAAATAGCCTAAATCTAAACCCCATTAGTTCTTCTAATCTCCTTCCAATCATCAGTTTCTTTGGATTTCTCTAAATCCTAAAATCATAAAACAGTGTCCTATAAGAAAAAAATTTCAAAATCAGAAATTTAAATAAAAGTTGTTATATGAACTCCACATTTCTCCAAAGAATCTCCTTCATGTATACATGAATTATGGTTAAAATGTGGCCCTAGTAACATCTGGAAGGAAATTCCAGTGTGGCATATAATTTATTCTGTGGTTCTAAATTGTTTTCTCTATATTTCTGATATCATTAATATATTAACCATAATTAAATTCTTATGATGTGCAGTAGGTAAAACACCTTGGTGCCTCTCAAAACTGCACTTGATGAATAACATGAAAAATATATCCCCCAACACCTGCTGAGCTCCAACTATAAAATAAAATTGGTAGTAACAATTTTAGATTAGCATTCAACAATTACCTTGCATTTATTAGTTCTTTTAAATGTTTTATTAGAATTGAAACAACCAATATTTGCTCATGTTTCATTAAATCCTATTTTCGATGTTCAGCTCAAACCTAGTGATAAAGGAGGGTCCTTTGAGCATAGTGGTAATATCATCTAAGCCTGAAAATAAGAGAAATGACTTCAGAGTCAACATCTCTTTGGTCTAAGGTAACAAGAATACCTGAATAATTGCTCAAAATTATAATAGTAATAAAACTTGAATAAAGAACCACTTACGGTTCATCCCGTATAAATTATTTTAAGCATGTCTAATAAAAGAAAGCTTTAAAAGAGCATTAGCAGAATTTATTTAATTGCAGTGTGTTCAGGGCAGTGTTATATTATGTACCTGTGGCTTTTCAGAATCATACACAGTCTGGTGTTTATGTGTATAATCAAACAAGAAAATTATAAAACTGGAAACTATTCTTCAATGGTAAATTTTTGTTCACTGAACTGTCAATTGTGGATGGATTCATGATTGATCAGAATAATACACAATGGCACAGTGTAATTCTTTAGTGTGATGTTGTAAAATGGAGTATTGCTTCTGTTATTTTATCCAGTTTGCTTTTATATGACAGGGTTTATTGTGCATTATGTTTTAGCTCATTCCTCTGTTCACAATGCCTACTGATGTGTAATTATGACTTGTCTGAACTGTAAGAAGGAACAGTAAGTGAAAGGAAATCTGCAAGTACACTTGATTTATGAGTCCTGATACTATATTACAGTCCTAATCTGCCTGCTTAACTTAGCTTCGGGCTAACTTACTGTATAACATGCTTATGATTAGCACAGTAGCAAGTTGTGGAAGATTTACTCTGAAGGAGCTACTAGACTTTTAAAAAAATGATTTAGCTATTATTTCAGTTACAGGTAAGGCAATAAATTATTTCTTTTATAAAGATCTCGTGTCAAGGAATGACCATTAAGGCATTTTGGTGTGGCAACAAAGAGCAGTGTGGAGAATGTTTTTTCCATGCTAAATATCATAAAGTTATTGGTTATATTTTATGATAAAACCATCCATATTTCTTTTCTTCTTTATTTGTTCATATACAATAGCTTTTGCCTGGCACTATAATTATACTATGAGAATATCTATTTTGATCCAGGGTATCTAATTTTTTTTGCAAGAGTTGCCAAAAATAGAAATTAGTATGGATGAGCAAATGAAAGCAAACCCATAAAGCAATGACCTCAGTGTCAGCAAGGAAAGATGTAAGCAAATTTGCTTTTTTTAATCACCATTCACAAAGATAGATACAGCTGGAGTTAAGCCTCACAGTACCATTATTGAATCCTAGCATATTCAATTCACTTGCTTTTAGTAAATTAAAGTTATAAATTACCCTTTGTTTCCTCAGATCCAATCTAAATCACCAATAAGAAAAATACTCTTCCTCCAAAGCTTATTTGTGAACAGGTTTTGTTAAATATCTAGCAGAAAAGAAACAACTTGAAAAATCATCTGTAACTCATACTTGGATATGAAATAAACAGCTTTGATTGTGCATAAGGACAGGCAAGCATCTCTGAGTCATTACAGAAATATCTTTAAACAATATAAATGAGATGGATATTCCAGAATTTAAAAAATCTTATCATCTATATCATCTTATTTTTAATTTTCTTTTATTCAACATGGATTCTATTTCCCTATCTTCTATCCCTCTTGAATATTGCTCCTATAATCAGCAAAAAATGGGTTTTTGGATCTAATGAACTGAAATATAAATTATTAACTGATTAGTTCATAATTAAAAAAATAAGTTCCAAGAGTAGCATACTATTAAACTCATGGTGAACAACAGAAGGGCTGTGATTGTGAACAAAAGTATCCTCAAGCTTATACAACTCTGGAAAAGTTAGTCAGAACAATGATCTTTTATAATGAACAATACACCCCATTAAATTCTGGATTTCAAGAAATGCTTTGCAATACTTTTGGTCATTCCATGCTAAATAATTAGTTCATTTTCTATTTCTTGGCACAAAATGTCAGCCTTATTTTGGACTTTCTTGAGGTGAATTCATACTCAAAACCCTTCATTGCCATAACATATTTTAGAAAATGTGTGACTGATGAGGGGGACTTTTCTCCTTTGGGCATCATTGCAGATAGCATCTGCCAGATTATGCAGATGATATTTAGTGAGCTAAAGGTCTAAATAGTGGAAGATAGCCCTAAATATGCACTTCCTCTACCAATTATCAAATTAAACTTGATTCTTAGCCATTTGAACAAATTGTAGTAGGAAACCAAAACGGTTCATATGCACTTTGGATTCAAGTCGTCTTCTTTTAATTTGGTACTTGTGAATTGTTTCTTTAATGGTTTAACTATCAGTGAAAAATGAGAGATGGAGCCACATACCATTGGAATGAGCCAATAATCCATGTGCTGTTCTCACTATACCGAATATTTCAAGGCTAGAATAGCTCACCCTCAGAACAGACAACAAATCTTTTCTATGCAAGCATTCTATCAGTAAGAACATAACTATCTTGAGTGGTTGGGTCTAAAAGGGTAGTTATAAAGTTTTCTGATGATGAAATAAAAATAACAGTAAAATTTCCTTGGGTAGCAACAAAAATTGCCTTGTAGTTAGCATATTTTCAATGACAATATCTCCTATATTACATTCAAAGAAGTTACACACAGACAGTCTCATATTAGTTAAGTTCAGTTCTTCATTCGTGTTTGACTCTTTATGACCTGATGGAAGAAGCAAGACAGAAGCAAACTCACGTCCGCTGAGTTAGTGATGCCATCCAATCATCTTATCATCTGCCGTCCCCTTCTCCTGCCTTCAATCTTTCTCAGCATCAGGATCTTCGCAAGTTAGTCAGTTCTTTGCAATAGGTGGCCAAAGTATTGATGTTTCATCTTCAACATCAGTCCTTCCAATAAATATTCAGGACTTATTTCCTTTAGGATTGATTAGCTGGATTTCCTTGCAGTCCAAGGAACTCTTAAGAGTCTTCTCCAACACCACAGTTCAAAAACACAAATTCTTCAGCACTTCATTTTTCTTTACAGTTAATGGTTATCTGAGTTAAATTCACCCATTCCAATCCATTTTAGTTGGCTGATTCCTAGAATGTCAACGTTCACCCTTGCCATCTCTTGTTTGACCACTTCCAGTTTGCCTTGATTCATGGACCTGACATTCCAGGTTCCTATGCAATATTGCTCTTTTCAGAATGGTGGCGGTAAGGAGATACCCCTCATTCAAGGTAAGGAACAGCAGCTGTGCTTTGCTGGAGCAGCCGTGAAAAGATACCCCATGCTCAAGGTAAGAGAAACCCAAGTAAGATGGTAGGTGTTGCAAGAGGGCATCAGAGGGCAGACACACTGAAACCATACTCACAAAAAACTAGTCAAACTAATCACACTAGGACCACAGCCTTGTCTAACTCAATGAAACCAAGCCATGCCTGCGGGGCAACCCAAGACAGGCAGGTCATGGTGGAGAGGGCTGACAGAATGTGGTCCACTGGAAAAGGGAATGGCAAGCCACTTCAGTATTCTTGCCTTGAGAACACCATGAACAGTATGAAAATGCAAAATGATAGGATACCAAAAGAGGAACTCCCTGGGTCATTAGGTGCCCAATATGCTACTGGAGATCAGTGGAGAAATAACTCCAGAAAGAATAAAGGGATGGAGCCAAAGCAAAAAATAATGTGTCTTAAAAGCTGTTATCTATTCTTTTCATATGTAACTTAATTCATTTAATTCTTATACCATTTTTATAGGCAGATGTTATTATTACATATGTTTTACAGATTAGAAAATTGAGGCACAGAGAAGTAATCTACCTAAGGTTATAGAGTTAAGTGCTGAATCTGAGATTGGAACGCAGTCTGCTTGGTATAAATCACCCATGGACTTAACCATTACATCATTCTATCAGTACAAATGAATAACATCCTAAATCAGACATGAGCCTTCATCAGTTCCCTGGTCTCATCTGGGTTCAAATGAAGGCCAGGAGGTGGAGCAGACCTAACAGGTCAAGAAGAAAGGAGAGCCTCATCAGCTACCGCTGGAGCCAGAGCAGTGCACAAAACTTGGGCCCAGGGTATTGGGAAAGAGCCCTGGCCACTACTCACCCTACCCTGGGCTCCACACAGCCTCTGGGACTCCCCAGACCTGCCAGCCCGCTGACCTCTCAGGGAGATTCCTGGTGGAGATGCTCAGTCACTCACATGGATAGCTGCCTCTCTCAGAGAGCAGACCACCCAGCCCAGGGCCGGCATCTTCTGACTCTGCTCTCACTTTTTTCTCTTCCAGAACACTTATAGCCAGCTGCTCTGATTCAGAAGTTTTCTCACATCCATGCCTTCCTTAGCAGCCCCTGTCCTGACTGTGTCATTCCCTACCAGATGATGCTGACAGCCTCGTCATTGGTCTTCCAGGGTCAAGTCTCTCCCTCCAATTCCTCCTCTTCACAATGGTTACAACAACTTCTCTCCAATGTATCACTGACTAAGTCGTGCTCTTGCTTGAAAAGCAGTGGCTCCCTTTAGGGTGTTCTGCCTGGGTCCAGCCCCGGTGGATCCACAGTGATTCGAAGGTGGGGACGAAATAGGCATCCTAGAAAAAAGCTATTTAATTATAGATATATAGAGAGATTAGAAGCGGCTAGTGTAGTAGGAAAATTAGTGGAGAAAAAGAGACTGAATAACTTGGTTCACATGGAATAGCATCCATGGTCCAGATGGGAATTCAGCCAGAAAAACGGGGAATAAGAAAGAACGACATGAGGGAGTCAGTCTTTCCAGGAACTGATCCCATTTCTTTATTTTTCAGGTTTGTTTTTATACCTTTTGTTATACATAGGGATGAATACAGAGTCATGAGGGGGTCAGCAGACCTGACCCTTGTCACAGTCAGGTGCTTCATATAAAATTATACAAAGGTCTTATGAGTTTTTACATCATCTTCTGACCATGAAGTCTGCTGACATTTTATGGCCCTTTCTGATACCAGTCAGTTAACCAGAAAACTTATTTTTCCAGGGGTGATTTTTTCTTAAATCTGGTGCCACCCTCCAAATAAAGTTGCATTCCTATAGGGTGAGGGTGTAGTGAGTTACAATCAAGAAAGGAATTTACTTAACCCAAGGTTAACATGATTAATCTTAAAGGTTAATACATATTTCTCCTATATGCTTAAAGGTTAATACTTATTTCTCCTATATGCTAGTTATGTTCATTATAAGGGCAGGGAATATGGAGATTTAGCAGCAAACATCAGTCCAACAAATGAAAATCCTTTCATCAATGTTTCTCTTAAGATCTACTTAGTCTTAAGATAGTGATAAAGTTACATTTTTACATAGCAAGGACACAGTGATTTATAACAAAGTACAGTGATCTATAACAAAAGAGAAAATTCATTAACTCAAAAAGTCTAGTATTGCTAACATCAAAAACTACTATATTTCCTTTTCTATATTCCAAATACATTGATTAATATATTCCCAGGTGCCTAAGGATATGGAAGCCTGGCAGCAATCAAATGAGAAAAGCCCCAAACTCTCTGTGCTGTTTATGGTTGAGAGGTTGTCACAGAAGCTAGTCTGTCAGCAGAGAGGTTTGACCTGAGACACCCTTGTCACACCCAGGGCAGGGAATTAGCAGTAATTATTGACAGGACAAATGAAAAAACCTTTCACCAATATAATTCCTAATCAACCCAATAATACTATACTAATAAACTTCTAATTTCTCAAAAGAGTCTGTATTTAGAAAGTTTTAAAGCATCCCATGCCTCTCACAGTTGGGGGGAGGGGTTGTAAACAATCACATGCGGCTGGACAAACCTGATCAGGCAGGCCAGAGACCCTTCAGAGTTCATAAGTTGAAACACTCTAGTCACGCCAAGGAATTTTTATTAACTGGGGCTGCAAGTTAACTCCTTCTCTGAGAGAAATGGTTATGGGGGAGAGCCCCCGTAAAGTACTCTGGTTTGGGGGGTAGATGCTCGGGAACAGGGGGTTTCCTGAGGCTTGATCACGCCTTTGCGTATGCCAAGCGTCCTTCCTCATGACCTTTGCCATGGGCGGAGTTCCTCACGCTGGCCCCCAGCAGTGTTCCCATTTGAGGAAACTAAGTGAAGGATGTCTTGGAACTTTCAGCAGTATTTTGCAACTTTTCTGTAAATCTAAAATTTATTTCAAAGCAAAAAGTTTATTTTAAAGCACAGTGACTCACCATGCCCCTTACCCTGATGTTCAAGATCCCCTGGCACACCCCTGCCCCCAGCTGCCTTCCCATCATTTCTTGAAGACACCATCTTTGGGGAATCCCAATATCATTACTTTGTTTGGAATGCTCTTCTTTACATCCTTGACTTTCTTCCCTTTAGCCTGATGAGTTCTCAGTCAGTTGTTTTTATTTAGGACACACTTATATAGTATTGTGTGCTACTATTTATGCAGTAATAGTTCTATGTCTTAAGCATCTGAAAAATATTAATTAATGTAATCTTTACAACAACCCCATAAAGAAAGTAAACATTTTACAGATAGGGGAACGAAGGCACAGAGAAGTCAAGTAACCTACCTCAAATCACACAGAATTGGTATTCAAACCCAAGCACTCTGAATCTAGACTCCACTCTCTTAACTAGTACACTGTGCTGCCTTTTCAGCTTTCAAAATTCACCTTGACCATTACCCTTCTGGAACCTTCTTTGATGTCTTTGCGATAAAGTTACTCTTTTCCCCACCCCCAGGTCCCAAAGCTCTTTGCATATTAATTAGTTCACTAAAAATTAACCAAGCAATCCAGCCAGTCACTCATTCATTCATTATGCACGGACACATATTTGTTGAGCACTCACTATATGGCCAATCATTGTTCTAGGCACTGAGAATCCATCCACCTAAAAGCAGTCTGTGCAGTGCTATATTGGAATTATTTGTTGACGTCTCTCTTTCTTCCTGGGGACTCCCCCTTGAAACTGTGAATCTTTGTAACTCCTTTAGAATCTTGCACTGTACCTGGCATGCAGTTTGTCCTCAGTGAATGTGTTTTGCAGGAATAAATCATTAGTTAATCAAGAATGGTGGTGACAGTAATGATAGTGTCTACCGTTCAGATGAATCTGATGTGCAACTGTGACAGTGTGGGCCAGGGGCCAGGAACATTGTCGCAGTCAAGCCCCAGGCCAGGAGGCTGCTGGGGAGATGACAAGTGCCTTCTGTATGTAGACCAAGCCGTCGTTGTCACTGTGATTATTTCTACCATTAGCGCTCGTGTTATGCTACAGCATAGCAGATGCCAGCAGCAAGCTGGCCTGCCACACTTCCTCATGGCAGAAGCCTCAGGGAAGCAAATGCTTTCAGAGGATGAGCAGCGAGGACCAGGCTGGGGATGGGCTTCAGCCCGGACTCTTAGCAATTCAAACATCAGTTCTGGGTGGCTGGAGTCAGGGCACTATTGTCTTGTCTCTGCAGTCCAAAGCCCTAGATATATCAAAGAGTGGGGGTATAGAAGGGGGATCCTTTGGAGCAGGAATCATCAGATTAAAGGGCCCCAAGCAAGAGAGCTCATCAACTTTCATTGGCTCAGAGGCTTACCGTGTGATGGGAAAATTAGGGGTGGGCTCCAGGTGGAATATGGGGTTTGCAGTGAAAATGGGAGGGGGATGGATAAGGCAGAGCTTAATATAGACCTGAATTTCTTTATTTTTCCAAGCCCTGGGAGGAGGTATACCAGGCTTCCTGGTTCTATTTAATCTCCTTGGGGACCAAAGGTCAAACGGCACAAATGATACTTTTGATGTTTGTGCAGAAATCTCATAAGTCCTCCTTAACTTTTCCTAAAGGATCCCAGAATCACTGTATTTAACGATTACAGGCTTCTTGGGCCACTGGAATTCTCTAAAAGTCATTAGGTCCATCTCCCTGCCTCTGGGCAAGAGGATGAAATAGTTATAGGTGGTAAATAGCAATTACAGGCCAGTGACATGCTTGGGGCTGTCAGTTTCAGACAGTTCAAGGTAGCAACAGGTCTCTAATTATGGACCACTTTTCTACTGTGGCTGCATCAACTCCTGTGGGACCTGCAAGAAGAGTTGTATTTTGGCCATCAGCAGATGTGACCACTTTGGTCCCTGGGGGTAATGCAAGGAAAAGAGAGGTGTCATTTGTCTGACAACTTCCAGGATGCTGGAACCTACTGCTAAAAACACCAGCCAGCTCTGGTGTCTGTATTTTAGGCCAACCCCACAACCCAGGGATGGAGAGTGGGGAGATTTTCCAAGGACAAGTCTTTCTTTCCAGATGGAGAAACTAAGGCTTGGAGCACAAGATGTAGTCATAGACTCTGTCCAGTCTCTAGGTTCCTGATTATTAACTTAACCTCTTCCCTAGGACTGGTTCAATCTCAAAACCTTCTAACTAAAGGCAAACTTCTTTTTCCCAGATCAGTAGTGGGGAAGCAGAAAAGAGAATTTGAAAGTTGCAAAGGTTTTTTATCCATCCTGGCTCTTTTCCTCTAAGACTGCTTCTATCACCTCAGGGTACCTTGGCCAGGAAAGATACTGCTTTTGGGGTTTCCATTCTGAATCCGTGCAGTTCATCCATCTGTACTTTAATCTTTCTGTGGCTATCCAAAACGTAACATCATCCATCCCTGGCCTTCTCCCCTGTCCTGCCTCTCCAGCTGAGACTTGGATGGGTTGCCTTCCCGTATCTATGCTTTGGTTTGTACCCCGCATTCTGTCTGGCCTCACTTCCCTCTGACCCAGCCTCTCCTGTAATGAACTTCCTTCTGATACATCCTTGGTACATCTACGCCCACAGTGGTGGACAGCTCTCATGGACATTTCTTACTATGCATAGATTGGTCCTTTGCATAACTGACAGATAACTCTGTAGGTTGAAGAACTGCCTTTGAAGATGGTGAATGCATATTAGTAATATCACTTATTAAATGCACTATGCTAAGCACTTTATTTATCTCATTTCATCCTCACAACCCCCTGAGGTGAGTGCTATTATTTCTCATTTTGTAGATAATGAAATGAAGACTCAAAAGCGTTGAGCATCGTGGTCATGGTCTTCCAGCTTGTCAGTGGTAGAGCCAGGATTGAAACTTTCATTTGTTTTATGTCCAAATACAGGATTTTAACCACTATTTCCAGTGTGTCTCCAAGTCGGAGGCACTGAGTTTTCTGCAACATGATAAACATCACTGGTAAGCACAGAGATCATTTTACGGACATCCAAGAAACATGTGTTTGGAAGAAAGCTTCCTGACCTGACATAGAAGGTGCTAAATAGAAATGTGATGAGGGAATTACCTGGCAGAACAGCAGTTAGGACTCCCTGCTTTCACCACCAAGAGCGCTGGTTTGATCCCTGCTCAGGAAACTAAGATCCTGCAAGCTGTATGGTGTGGTCAAAAAAAAAAAAAAAAAAAAGAATAGAGGAAAGATAAACATCCAGGCTAAAATAAAAGTAGGTGCTATGAAGGCCAAAGATGTGATATAGAAAGATGCTTTGTACAAAAGGATGAGGATTTAGAAATGCTGCTTATGACTTCAAGTGTCTAACCATCAATTAAATATGGAAGACAGAAAAATGAACTGTTTAAATGATGTATTTGCCCAACTGGGATGAAGAGCCTCAGAAGTACCACCAAGGCTGAGAAGAATGGGACTGGAATGTGGAAGAGAGTGTTTTACCCAATGTGGGCCTAATAAGACCAAAACCTGGGGACTATCAGGGCCTGTTCCAGACGGGCAGGTAGCATATTTCAGATGTGATCAAGGAGGCAAGAGCAGCATTGAGAGATGAAACCAAGGACCTCTGATAAATAGCAGTGGTTGAATGTCATGACCAGCCTACGAGGCAAAGACAGGGCCAAAGGGGAAGCTATAGTCAGTGAAGGTCCATCAGAGTGGGCCAGGTGAATGGGTTCTGACTGGCATCTAATAAGACCAAAACCTGGGGACTATCAGGGCCTGTTCCAGACGGGCAGGTAGCATATTTCAGATGTGATCAAGGAGGCAAGAGCAGCATTGAGAGATGAAACCAAGGACCTCTGATAAATAGCAGTGGTTGAATGTCATGACCAGCCTACGAGGCAAAGACAGGGCCAAAGGGGAAGCTATAGTCAGTGAAGGTCCATCAGAGTGGGCCAGGTGAATGGGTTCTGACTGGCAGAAGCAAATGAAACTGGAGACATGGAAGCTGAAGAGGGGGACAGTCATTCAATTAACCATGGTTCTGGCAGATGGTCCCTTGCTACTGAGACATCTTCCTATCACACTGTGTATTATTTTTAAAGTGCTGACTTGCATCATGCAATGAAAAGACATACTTTATTCAAAATAAATCCATCTACTGGAAGGAGTCTGGTGTGAACCAGAGGACAAGAGATACACATTGGTAACAGGTGTGAATTTTGCTCTACAACAGTCATGCATAAGAAGCAGTACATTTTTCTACATTTGATAAATATCACATAAGCCCTCACTCACTCTGGTCAAAAAGAAATTCAACTTCAGAAATATTTTGGGGGACTCTCCCTCTTCCTAGGATCACACAAAAATTCTGAGTAATGTACATAGGCTTCCCTTAGGTTCCCCAGATACAGAATCTGAGATAGGGATTCTTGTTCAAGTGATTTATTTCGGGAGTGATTTCTGGAGAGAAGGTATGAGAGAAGCAGGATGGGACAGAATAAAAAACTGGTGAGAATGCAGTCTCAGCTGGTTCTATAAGAAAGCTCTGGAGCACAAAATGGACCTCAGAACTAGTTATCCATTGAGGCAAAAGAACCGGTCTTTTGTATCCCTGTGTCAGTGAGTTATTGCTCAAGGTGGGGTGCAGCCTCTCACGTGAGGGGATGATAATTCTCTAGAAAAGAGGTAGCTGTTCTGGGCTGACTTGTGTCCTCTACCCAAATTCATATATTGAATCCCTAACCACCACCTACCGCTTTTTTTGATTTCCTTTTTCATTCTAAATAAATATTCATATCCAATTTTGTGTGTGTATTTTTTTCTTTTTTTTTTAATATTTCATTTTCTCATGAGATCTCTCCTACCTTCCCTCTGCTCGCTGACATCTGTAAGCTTCAGGCCTGCACAACCTAAATCCACACAAACTATCTCATATTTATCACATACTTCTGTGAGCATCATTTAATCACTTGTACATTATGGGAGATACAGTCAAATACAGTATAACCTAATATATCATTACACTCTATAATTATTCTAATGTACAAAGCTGACACTACTAAGGAAAATAAAAATGAAGTTATTGCAGCATGGTCTGCAGTAATTATCCCATTCTTTTGAAGCTACCAGCAAACCACACATTACAGAGCTTTGCCAAGATTTGATATCTGGGGTTCTTATCAAAATTTAGAATCTAATCTATTTATTTAGAAAAAGAAAAAATATAACAAATCACAAGTCTAAAAACACTACAATATAAGGGAAAATATGTAGCAATTCTTCCTATCTGTAACTTTTGCACACATCTTCATAATGCCCTATTTTCCTTCATTTTCTGGTCTGTTTATTATTTGACTGTTTTTTCATATGGGAATATTCTGTAATGTCTTTCTAGCAAGAGGACATGAAGATAGTTGTCTATAGCATGGTTAATTGAAATTTATTTTGGTAATGCTTTGCAATTTGTAGAATTGTCAAGTTTGCAAAAACTATACTTTTCTTTTATACATGAGCTGTTGGAAGGATTTTCCACAGATTAACTATTGGTTCTCAGATTTCATGTCTTGTTTTTCTTCCATTCCCACATGCTTTCTTTACTGAGTGCCAGAAGACACATGGGCTTCCCTGGTGGCTCAGACAGTAAAGCATCTGTCTGCAATGCGGGAGACCCAGGTTCGATTCCTGAGTCGGGAAGATTCCCTGGAGAAGGAAATGGCAATCCACTCTAGCACTCTTGCCTGGAAAATCCCATGAATGGAGGAGCCTGATAGGCTACAGTCCATGGGACCCGCAAAGAGCTGGACACGACTGAGCGACTTTACTTACTTACTTACTTACTTATAAGACACATGTGACAGAGGAGAAGATGGGACAGGAAGATCAAAAAACTGATGAAAGAAATAAAGATGACACAAACAGATGGAGAAATATACCATGTTCTTGGATTGGAACAACCAATATAGTGAAAATGACTGTATTATCCAAAGCAATCTATAGAATCAATATAATGCCTGTTAAACTACCAATGGTACTTTTCATAGATCCAGAACAAATAGTTTCACAATGTATATGGAAACACAAAGACCCTAAATAGCCAAAACAATCTTGAGAAGGAAGAATGGAGCTGGAGGAATCGATCTTCCTGACTTCAGACTGTAATACAAAGCTATAGTCGTTATGTATGGTACTGGCACAAAGACAGAAATATAGACCAATGGAACAAGATAGAAAGCCCAGAGATAAATCCATGTACCTATGGGCACCTTATCTTTGACAAAGGAGGCAGAAATATACAATGGAGAAAAGACAGTCTCTTCAACAAGTGGTGATGGGATAACTGGTCAGCCGTGTATAAAATAATGAAATTAGAACATTTCCTAATACCACACAAAAAATGAATTCAAAATGTATTAAAGACCTAAATTAAGACCAGAAAATATAAAAGTCTTAGAGGAAAACATAGGCAGAACATTCTCTGACATAAATCACAGCAAGATCCTCTATGATCCATCTCCTACAGTAATGGAAGTAAAAAAAAAAAAAAAGAATGGGACTTAATTAAACTTAAAAGTTTTGCACAATGAAGGAAACTGTGACCAAGATGAAAACTGTTTCCCTCTTATAAAGGAGGAAAATAATAGCAAATGAAACAACTAACAAAAAACTAATCTCCAAAATATACAAGCAGCTCATGTGGCTCAATACCAGGAAAACCAACAACCCAATCAAAAAAAGGGCAGAAGACTTAAACAGACATTTCTCCAAAGAAGACATACAGATGGCTAATAAACATATGAAAAGAAGCTCAACATTGCTCATTATTAGAGAAATTCAAATCAAAACTACAATGAGATATCATTTCACACTGGTCAAAATGGCCATCATCAAAAAAAAAAAAAAAAAAGCTTTGACAAACATAGACACTGTATTAAAAAGCGGAGATATACTTTGCTGCCCAAGGTCTGTCTAGTCAAAAGTATGGTTTTTCCACTAGTCATGTATGGACGTGAGAGTTGGACCATAAAGAAGGCTGAGTGCTAAAGAATTGATGGTTTTGAACTGTGGTGTTGGAAAAGACTCTTGCGAGTCCCTTGGACTGCAAGGAGATAAAACCAGTCAACCCTAAAGAAATCAACCCTGAATATTCATTGAAAGGACTGATGCTGAAGCTGAAGCTCCAATACTTTGGCCACCTGATTTGAAGAACCGACTCATTAGAAAAGACTGATGTTGGGAAAGATTGAAGGCAGGAGGAGAAGGGAACAACAGAGGATAAGATGGTTGGATGGCATCACCGACTCGATGGACATGAGTTTGAGCAGGCTCTGGGAGGTGGTAGAGGACAGGGAGGCCAGGTGTGCTACAGTCCATGGGGTCGCAGAGAGTTGGACATTACTGAGCTACTGAACAACAACAGATGACCATCAACAGATGACCATCGACAGATGAATGTATAAGGAAGTTGTGGTGCATATACACAATGGACTATTACTCAGCTATAAAAAGGAACACAGTTGAGTCAGTTCTAATGAAGTGGATGAACCTAGAGCCTATTATACTGAGTGAAGTTAAGTTAGAAAGAGAATGACAAATATCGTATATTAATACATATATGGGGCATCTAGAAGGATAGAACAGATGATTCTACATGCAGGGCAGCAAAGGAGACACATACTTCAAGGACAGAATTTTGGACTCAGTGGAGGAAGGAGAGGGTGGGATGATTTGAGAGACAGCATTGAAACATACACATTACCATATGTAAAACAGATAGTAGGAGTTTGCTATATGAAGTAGGACACACTGGTGCTCTGTGACAACCTAGAGGGGAGAGATAGGGAAGTGGGAGGGGGGTTCAACAGGGTGGGGACATATGTGTATCTATGGCCTATTTATGTTGATGTATGGAAGAAACAACCATCACAATACTGTTAAGTGATTATCCTCTAATTAAAATAACTGATTAGAATTAAAATGTCTTATGCTGATTCTGCCAAAACCTTGACTACATGGTCACTTCACTAAGTGTCTTAGAAGGGATCTGTACAAGTGAAGGGCCCTGAAAGCTTAAAATTGACTCTCTCTCCTGTAAAATCTATGTCTAACAATAGAACTAAAATACAAAATAATCTAAAAATTATAGTCTGAAACAGATGAAATTTAAGTCAATATAAGTGAAATCAAATAAGGTCAAAGGATTAATTTCATAAGCATAAGTTAAAAGGTGCATGGCACTAGTTCAGGGGTTTTAGCGGCCCTTCATTTTATTAGGAACCAATAGTATGATGAAGCATACAAAAAGCAAAAGAGTAGAGCACATTAACAGAAATTGTTTCCAGATCATAAGATCTAATAATCCCTTAGAAAGCTGCCTTGGTCAGAAAACAACTGCAATATTATATCCAATTCTGATGACATAATTTAGGAGGCATAGTGACTGATTAGACTGTATCCAGAATAAGCCATTCAAGCTGGCGAAGACAATTTGAATTCATGGCACAAAATGGAGTGGTTAATGAACCTGAGGATATCAGATGGGTACTTAATGGAACAAGATACTACCTTTAAATACTTGAGTTGCTGTCCCACAGAAGAGAGTTTTATACAAAAGTTGTCCTAAATTGTCAAAGGGGACAGGGATAAAACTAATTTGCATTTTATCTCACAGTAAGAAGTCATTTTCTGATAATAGTTGTTTGCAATGGACTTGGTCATCCCTTGAATGTCTGCAGTAAGTGAAGTATGGAAAATGGAACAAGATACACGTGTTGAATAAGGAATTTATGTAATGATAACACTTAGGTGGCACTTATACCTTGCCAGGAATTCTTCTGAACACTTGCAAAGGGTGACGAGCAAGAATAGATGGCTCATTTGATTTTTTTCTTATATTTTGTGGTTCTGAGAAAGTGATTTTAAAAGATCTTTCCTTTGGCTGACACACTAAGACATTGCTATATTTTTCCCCCTAACAATTCCATTTTCATGCCTATCAACAAGCATTTCTGTTTGGAATGAGCCACCTTAGTACTTTTAAAATGTTATACACTCAAGTTCTACTTTTAGGAAGAAGTGAGTCAGAGATCCCATTACTTTTTATATCATCAGTTTTAGTTTAAGACTTTCATATAATGGGTAGGAGTATAGACTCTGAAGCCAGACTACTTGCATCTCAACTCCCCTACTTGAGCTGTATGTCTTTCTGTGCTTCAGTTTCCACAACTATAAAATAGGGATAATAATGGGACCACCTAGATAGCATATTCAAAAGCAGAGACATTACTTTGCCAACTAAGGTCCATCTAGTCAAGGCTATGGTTTTTCCTGTGGTCAGGTATGGATGTGAGAGCTGGACTGTGAAGAAGGCTGAGCACTGAAGAATTGATGCTTTTGAACCATGGTGTTGGAGAAGACTCTTGAGAGTCCCTTGGACTGCAAGGAGATCTAACCAGTCCATTCTGAAGGAGATCAGCCCTGGGATTTCTTTGGAAGGAATGATGCTAAAGCTGAAACTCCAATACTTTGGCCACCTCATGTGAAGAGTTGACTCATTGGAAAAGACTCTGATGCTGGGAGGGATTGGGGGCAGGAGAAGGGGATGACCGAGGATGAGATGGCTGGATGGCATCACTGACTCAATGGATGTGAGTCTGAGTGAACTTTGGGAGTTGGTGATGGACAGGGAGGCCTGGCGTGATGCGATTCATGGGGTTGCAAAGAGTTGGACACGACTGAGCAACTGAACTGAACTGAACTGAATGGGACCACTTCATAAGACTGTTTGGGGATGAAATCATTTATTCCATGTCAGCCATTTACAATGGTATTGGGCACATAGTAAGCAT
>SJYC01066286.1:0-28942 GCA_006408675.1 Madoqua kirkii | reverse complement strand
AACTGAACTGAACTGAACTGAAGTTTTCAGGTAGATTCCCTATCTCTTACTCTTTTGTTTGGTTTGGTGGGCATTTATCCTGTTCCTTTACCTGCTGGGTATTCCCCTGCCTCTTCATCTTGTTTATATTGCTCTGTTTGGGGTGGCCTTTCTGTATTCTGGCAGTTTGTGGAGCTCTCTTTATTGTGGAGTTTCCTTGCTGTGGGTGGGGTTGTACGAGTGGCTGTCAAGATTTCATGGTTAGGGAAGCTTGTGTCGGTGTTCTGGTGGGTGGAGCTGTATTACTTCTCTCTGGAGTGCAATAAAGTGTCCAGTAATGTGTTATGAGATGTCAGTGAGTTTGGAGTAACTTTGGACAGCCTGTATATTGAAGCTCAAGGCTGTGTTCCTGTGTTGCTGAAGAATTTGCGTGGTATGTCTTGCTCTGGAACTTTTTGGCCCTTGGGTGTTGCTTCGTTTCAGTGTAGGTATGGAGGCATTTGATGAGCTACTGTTGGTTAATGTTCCCTGGAGTCAGGAGTTCTCTGGTGTTCTTAGGATTTGCACTTAAGCCTCCTGCTTCTGGTTTTCAGTTTTATTTTCACAGTAGTCTCAAGACTTCTCCTATACAGCACTGTTGATAAAACATCTAGGTTAAAGATAAAAAGTTTCTCCACAGTAAGAAACATCTAGAGAGGTTCACAGAGTTACATGGAGAAGAGAAGAGGGAGGAGGGAGTTAGAGGTGACCTGAATGAGATGAGGTGGAATCAAAAGAGGAGACAGCAAGCTAGCCAGTAATCACTTCTTTATGTACGCTCCACAGTCTGGACCGCTCAGAGATGTTTCAGAGTTATACAGAGAACAAAAGAGGGAGGAAGGAAACAGAGGTGGCCAGGAAGATAAAGGGGGCGATCAAAAAGAGAGAGGCAGATCCAGCCTGTAATCAGTTCCCTAAGTGTTCTCCACCATTTGGAATACACAAAGAGACTCACAGAGTTGGGTAGAGAAGAGAAGGGAGAAGGAGGAGACAGAGGCGACCTGGTGGAGAAAAAGGAGAGTCCAAAGGGGGAGAGCAATCAAGCCAGTAATCTCACTCCCAAGTCAAAATGAGTATTGAAGATTGGGTTCTTAAAGGTACAAACTTGATAAGAAATACCAAAAAGCAAAGATTAAAAATCTAGAGTAGAGGTTGCATTTTCAGAAATACAGTATCAAAGAAAAGGAAAAGAAGTCACACACACACACACACACACACACACACACACACTATATATATATATATATGAAATTTGCTTTAAAAAGTAGAGTCTCTCTTTTTTTTTGCAAAGTAATAGTAGGTTATAAAAATGAAAATTAAAGGAGTAATAGAGAACTTAAAAATTTAAAAAATTTAAAAAAGAATAATAGTAAAAATAGTAAAAATATATCTAGGACTTTCTCAGGTGTTCTTGTGGGCAGTGTGGGGTCAGTTCATTTTCGGATAGTTCCTTGGTCTGGCTTATATTTCTCAAGATCTATAGGCCCCTTCCTATGTAGTCAGTACTAACGACAGGGTTTTAATCTATTGCACCTGTCACTTCCAAGGCAGTTCCCTCTGTTTTAGCTTCTTCTGTTTGTTGGTCTCTTCAGTGTCTGCCCTGACACAAGGGGGGCGGTGGTGGACACTTTTTTAGGCTCACTTGTTCAGTCGCTCTGTGGGAAGGGAGAGACACTGCAAACAAATAACACTGGTGTGTGCTCGCAGTGCCTCAGCCACACGGGGCCTGCACCCACTCACAGTGCATGTACCCACACTGGTCAAGCTCTAGGTGGCTCCACTGGGAACCGTCTGAGGCCGGCCCTGGGCTGCGCGCACCTCCCAGGTCTAAGCTGCTCAGGTTCAGGCACTTGGGTAGTCCTCAGAGGCGCAGACTCGGTTGGGCCTGCGTTTTGTGCCCTTCCCAGGTCCGAGCAGCTCAGGTCATGAGGTGTTTGGCAACACAGTCACTGCGACTTATTGCCTCCCCAGTCCCTGCCGCTCGGTTTTCTGGGTGTACAACAGGCACCTTCTCAGGCGGATGTTGACAGTACAGAACCCCGTAAGTCTTAGTTAGAAAAGAAGCCTGCTTGCAGTTTGGTAGATAATGTCTTTCTGGGGCTACAATTGCCCCCTTCTGGCTCTGGCCACTTGTCACTGGAAGGGGATGGTCTGCAGCCAGCTAGCTCTGTTCAGTCCTTTGTTCTGTGAACGGGCCTGGTGGTGTCTTAGGTTAGGGCTTTTCGTGAGGTAGCTATCCCACAGTCTGGTTTACTAGCTGAAGTTAGTTCCCTCAGATTGCCCTCGGGGCATTCAGCCCCATGCCTCCCTGCCCAGCCCCCACTTGCTAGTGTGGGTGTAGGCATCTGTGCTGCTTCTCCGCTATGGGAGTTACCACTGGGCTTGTAATCTGTGGGTTTTAATTATTTATTTATTTATCTTCCCAATTATGTTGCCCTCTGTGGTGCCAAGGCTCACCACAGGCTCAGCAGTGAGAGTGTTTCCTGGTGTTTGGAAACCTCTCTTTCTATGACTCCCTTCCCAGGATGGAGCTCTGTTCTTACCTCTTTTGTCTCTTTTTTTGTCTTATATTTTTTCCTACCTCCTTTTGAGGACAATGGGCTGGTTTTCTGGGTGCCTGATGTCCTCCGCCGGCATTCAGAAGTTGTTTTGTGGAATTTACTCAGCATTTAAATGTTCTTTGGATGTATTTGTTGGGGAGAAAGTTGTCTACCTGTCCTATTCCTCCACCATCTTAGGACCACTCCCTCCCCCACCCAACATTTTTTAAGATAGTGACTTGTGAATTTTACCATATGCTATAAATATACCAGCCATGCTTCTTACCACCATATAAATCACTTGCTAACTTATATTTGCTCTTTAATCAAGTGTTTATTGAATATCAACTGAGTACAAGACACTGTACTAGGCATTGAGGATAAAATGAAGAACAGAAATAAGTCAGGTCCCTGGTCTGTAGGCCGTACAGTCCTTAAGGAAAGAGAGGATTGAAATATTCAACCCAATAAGACTTCCCTGGTAACTCAGACGGTAAAGCATCTGCCTACAGTGCAGGAGACCCAGGTTCGATCTCTAGGTCAGGAAGATCCCCTGGAGAAGGTAATGGCAACCCACTCCAGCACTCTTGCCTGGAAAATGCTATGGACCAAGGAGCCTGGCTGGCTACAGTCCATGGGGTCACAAAGAGTTGGACATGACAGAGCGATTTCACTCAAGGAAATAGAATGATCATACATGCCAGTTAGCTCAGGTGAACCTGGTCTGAGAATTTTGTAACTGTATAATTATCAACAGGACACTTTTTGTTTCAAATTTTTTTTGGTTTAGAAAATAAAAATAGTCATCCTAAAAAAATGATTAACGTTGTGGAGGGATAAAACCTGGCTTATGAGAGAGGGTCAGAGAAAGACTAGAGTCACTCCATTACTTAAGAGCTGACTAGGGGGCACTTCTCAGACTGTGAACAGCAAACAATTGGAGTTTAACAGGGGTACCGCTAATATCAACAACAGAGATCCCAGGGAGCAGAGATGTGGTTCCCAAAAGCTGTCTTGATAGTGTGTGACTTTAGAGAACTCTTCATGCAGACTAAGCCATTATTTCCATTTCTTTGATAAAAAGGTTTAAACACTTGAATGATAAAGGGAAGGCACAAAAGCATCTAACTAGTCCCTCAGCTGCAAATTGAGATGAAAAGCAGTGCAATGCCTTTTAGCCACTAAGACCTTGGGTTTCGAATTCAGAAGACTTTGGTTTTAACCCCAGGTCTACCACTGATCACTTGTCCTGTGATCTTCTCCAAGCTGTACAACTCTTGAAGGCTCACATTATTGTTTTACAAGGAGAAGAATTAATGTGTGTGAACTGCTTAGACAAATGCTTGCACACAGGAAATACTCTACTCATGTTAGTTGTTATTCTGCACTTTGACCCAATCACTTTCATGACCCCGTCCTTAAACAATGTTTAAAGAAATACACTTTGTTAGCTAAAATATAATTAAAAACATTTCAGAATCTTAACCTACTCCTAGGAGAATAGTCAAAGGGAGGGGATGCATAATCATTATAATTTCCAGGGGCTGCCTTACCAAATTACCACACACTGGGTAGCTTAAGCCAACAGGAATTTCTTCTCTCACAGTTCTGGAGGCTAGAAGTCTAGATCAAGATATCAGCTGGGCTCCGTTTCCTTTGGAGGCTCTAGACTCTAGAAGAGACTTTAGTTCTTATCTTTTCCAGTTTCTTGTGGCCACAAATGTTCCTTGGCTTGTGGTGGCTGCCTCCAGTCTCTGCCTCTGTCTCTGAACGGCCTTCTCCTGTGTGCTTCCAACTTATCCCCCTCTGCCTTTTCTTACATAAGGACATTCGTGATAGCATGCCTACCTGGATGATTCAGGATAGTTTCTTCATCCCCAAACTTAATCATAAATCAGATAGCGATCACAGGTTTCAAGGATTAGGATATGTTCATATCTTTTAGGGGATATCACTCAGCCCATTACACTTATTAAATGTAAATCCATCCTTCCCATAGCAGCCACTCTTTATATCCTCCCCAGTGATGCTAGTCATTCCTAGAAACTCTGCTCCACTCTCTCAAATCCCAATCCTGGAAATATTCCTAACATAGAATTAATGTAGTTCTTTTCTGACTTTCTAGCCAAACTTTTTATCTTAAAGAGACACATATTTTATCTTTTTGTCTTCTTGTTTCATTTTCTCTTCACTTCACCCCTCACCCAGATTTTGCCTGACAAAATAAACTCAGGAGCTGACCCCACATGTAAGAAGTTTTGCCTCTGAGAAGCTGGAGAGATCTGAGGTGTTTTTGAGTTGTGATCCCTTAAGAAATTTTTGCTCTGTAACAGCTTAACCATGACTTTTGGACCCCCACACACAATTAAATAAAATTCTGTTAGGACTCTGATTCTCCTTGACCGATGGAAGTTAAATGGCAACCCACTCCAGTGTTCTTGCCTGGAGAATCCCAGGGACAGGAGAGCCTGGTGGGCTCCCGTCTATGGGGTCGCAGAGAGTCAGACATGACTGAAGCGACTTAGCAGCAGCAGCAGCCTCTTTACTATCTGTGCTTTGAAAAAATACAAGAAAGTCAAGCATGACTCAACAAAATTGAAATCTGGAGGCAATGTTGGGGCATCCCTTTCTCTAGCATGCTCTAGTGCTAGCATGGAGAAGTGCTAGCATGGAGCTGGAATTTTTCACACACTGGACACACAAATAGAAAGTCAGCAGCAGACAGAGGTTTGTTTCCAATGAAGAAGGTAACAGCATCAGGGAACATGCCAGTAAGAAGCAGAGTTTGTATTGTACAAAGTATAAAAATTGAATTAAACCAGAAGAAAGTTGCTTTGCAATAAGATGACTTCACTAGAGAAGAGGCTAGAAATCATGTTCCAATGCTAGGAATTCCCAGAGCCTATTCTTGCTTCTTCCCAAAGACTGAAAAATTATTAAAATAATGATATAAATTTATATTGGACAAAATTTTAGATTGATGTCTGTTGAGAAAATTCTAAAGCAAAAAGGTAGAAAATGAGGGGAATCAAGAGTAGCCAGACACTGCTGCCTCTGGTCTATTTCTAAGCATGGAGAGATTTCTGCTCAAGAATGAGTAAGCATAAAGTCAAATAAAAACACAGTATGATGTTTATAAGATAAGGAGTATTTTTAAAATTTCTGTTATAAAAAGCAAAAAGAAATTTCCGAAAGCACTTTTTTTTTATATATAGCTAATAATAGAACCAACTTATAGGTACTCTAAAAGAAAATACAAGCAAGCAATATCACTTTGGTGTTTTTGTACTGCTATACCTATAAAATGTATATTTTTAATTTAATGTTTGTATTTAAAAATAAGGTCATGAATGACCCTTTCACTTTTAAGGAGTGAAAGGGTCCTGCAAGTTCTTTTCATGAAATGTAGAAGTTCTTTCTCTCTTCCCCCATGTCCCATTCCTTTATTAAGTTGTTTTTTCTGGCATTTGCATCTGCATATCTAAATATCAATAATATTCTTACATTGCTACTGCTACTTTTTCATTTTTCAGAAATTATCTATTGGCTTTTCATAGACCAAATATGGATTTAGTTCTCTTTCTCCCTGACTGTAGTGTGCCCATAACAAACATGCCTAGTTCTCTTTCCTCGAACCTCCCATTGTGGTATATTGTAATTTGGTTAGATTCGTTATTAATCAATATTTATTTTTGACATCTATAATTCTAGTGGTCATCATTTAATATTTTAATTATTAAAAGAAGTTAATTTATAACAGATAATCAACATTCTCTAAAATGTTCAGTTATACAACAATACCAGGAAGTAATTTGAAAAGAAAACTAGTTTTCTTCTACATATAGGTATAAACTAATAGATGTGATTATATTATTTACATTGATAATTAGAGAAATAGATTCAAGTAAGGTTATACCCTGGAGAAGGGGATAACTACCCACTCTACAATGTTGCCTGGAAATTTCTATTGACAGAGGACCCTGGAGAGCTACAGTCCATAGGGTCCCATAGAGTGGGACATGACTGAGTGACTAACATTTTCACTTTTTGAAGTTGTTAAAAATGGAAAGAAATAAAATTGTAATTCACAAATGGTTTTTGAACAATTAAAGGGAAGAAACTAAATGCATTCTATTTTTTTTTAATGCAGAGAACAAATAAAGTGGTTAAGTAAACATTAATAAAGCAAAAAACCAGGTGAGAGTACAATGCCAACCTTAGCACCTTTGGGCTTCCTTTGTGGCTCAGCTGGTAATAAATCCGACTGCAATGCAGGAGACCCGGGTTCGATTCCTGGGTTAGGAAGATCCCCTGGAGAAGAGAAAGGCTACCCACTCTAGTATTCTGGTCTAGAGAATTCCATAGACTGTATAGTTCATGGGATCTGAAAAAGTTGGACACGAATGAGAAACTTTCACTTCATTTCATTTTAGCACCTTTGATAATAAATGCAAGTGTACTGAAATCCTATAACAAAACTTTAAACATCTCAAATTAGATAGTTAGATAAAATCCACAGTCAGTGTTTAAAATGCTTTGGCTGTATCCAAAACAAATGATACAGATTACTTAAAAGTTAAAAGATAAGAAAGATGTATCAAGTAGATGAAAAAAGAGGGTCATACCATTAGTATCAGATAAATTAGAAATATCACCCCAAAACAATCCCAAGAAAAGCAGGAGATAAATGGTAAAGATAAAATCAGAAATTAATAAATTACAGAACAGGAACAAAAATAATAGAATTGCTTTACTGTTAAGTGATTATCCTCTAATTAAAATAACTGATTAGAATTAAAATGTCTTATGCTGATTCTGCCAAAACCTTGACTACATGGTCACTTCACTAAGTGTCTTAGAAGGGATCTGTACAAGTGAAGGGCCCTGAAAGCTTAAAATTGACTCTCTCTCCTGTAAAATCTATGTCTAACAATAGAACTAAAATACAAAATAATCTAAAAATTATAGTCTGAAACAGATGAAATTTAAGTCAATATAAGTGAAATCAAATAAGGTCAAAGGATTAATTTCATAAGCATAAGTTAAAAGGTGCATGGCACTAGTTCAGGGGTTTTAGCGGCCCTTCATTTTATTAGGAACCAATAGTATGATGAGAGCATACAAAAAGCAAAAGAGTAGAGCACATTAACAGAAATTGTTTCCAGATCATAAGATCTAATAATCCCTTAGAAAGCTGCCTTGGTCAGAAAACAACTGCAATATTATATCCAATTCTGATGACATAATTTAGGAGGCATAGTGACTGATTAGACTGTATCCAGAATAAGCCATTCAAGCTGGCGAAGACAATTTGAATTCATGGCACAAAATGGAGTGGTTAATGAACCTGAGGATATCAGATGGGTACTTAATGGAACAAGATACTACCTTTAAATACTTGAGTTGCTGTCCCACAGAAGAGAGTTTTATACAAAAGTTGTCCTAAATTGTCAAAGGGGACAGGGATAAAACTAATTTGCATTTTATCTCACAGTAAGAAGTCATTTTCTGATAATAGTTGTTTGCAATGGACTTGGTCATCCCTTGAATGTCTGCAGTAAGTGAAGTATGGAAAATGGAACAAGATACACGTGTTGAATAAGGAATTTATGTAATGATAACACTTAGGTGGCACTTATACCTTGCCAGGAATTCTTCTGAACACTTGCAAAGGGTGACGAGCAAGAATAGATGGCTCATTTGATTTTTTTCTTATATTTTGTGGTTCTGAGAAAGTGATTTTAAAAGATCATTCCTTTGGCTGACACACTAAGACATTGCTATATTTTTCCCCCTAACAATTCCATTTTCATGCCTATCAACAAGCATTTCTGTTTGGAATGAGCCACCTTAGTACTTTTAAAATGTTATACACTCAAGTTCTACTTTTAGGAAGAAGTGAGTCAGAGATCCCATTACTTTTTATATCATCAGTTTTAGTTTAAGACTTTCATATAATGGGTAGGAGTATAGACTCTGAAGCCAGACTACTTGCATCTCAACTCCCCTACTTGAGCTGTATGTCTTTCTGTGCTTCAGTTTCCACAACTATAAAATAGGGATAATAATGGGACCACCTAGATAGCATATTCAAAAGCAGAGACATTACTTTGCCAACTAAGGTCCATCTAGTCAAGGCTATGGTTTTTCCTGTGGTCAGGTATGGATGTGAGAGCTGGACTGTGAAGAAGGCTGAGCACCGAAGAATTGATGCTTTTGAACCATGGTGTTGGAGAAGACTCTTGAGAGTCCCTTGGACTGCAAGGAGATCTAACCAGTCCATTCTGAAGGAGATCAGCCCTGGGATTTCTTTGGAAGGAATGATGCTAAAGCTGAAACTCCAATACTTTGGCCACCTCATGTGAAGAGTTGACTCATTGGAAAAGACTCTGATGCTGGGAGGGATTGGGGGCAGGAGAAGGGGATGACCGAGGATGAGATGGCTGGATGGCATCACTGACTCAATGGATGTGAGTCTGAGTGAACTTTGGGAGTTGGTGATGGACAGGGAGGCCTGGCGTGATGCGATTCATGGGGTTGCAAAGAGTTGGACACGACTGAGCAACTGAACTGAACTGAACTGAATGGGACCACTTCATAAGACTGTTTGGGGATGAAATCATTTATTCCATGTCAGCCATTTACAATGGTATTGGGCACATAGTAAGCATTTCACAATTTGTTTTAACGTCTTTAAGTTCTGTTTGCTTTCAATGTCTGTCAATAACATCATTTGTTTTTATTTTTCTCTGCATTCATTCATTTCACACATATTTGTAATGAGTGCCTAAAACAGACCAGCACTGTGCTAGGAACAGAGAATTTAGTTATGGATGTGCCAGACATGGTCTCTGACTTCATGAAATTTGTAATCTAGCAGATTTTTATTCAGCCAATGTCAAAACGAAGGAAAGACATTTTCTAGTATCTTACCAATCATACTTAATAAAGATAATAAATAGCATTCCCCAAACTTTAATTCTACTAAAATTATTGGCATGTATGGTTATGTGTTTTCTTTCTTTACCAAATTGTTAAATCAGGACACAAATTAAAAGACAGCTGAGATCAAATTGTGCTACCCAGGAATTCCCTAGTGGTCCCTTGGTTAAGAATCTAATTGCCATGGCAAGAGGCATGGGTTTGATCCTTTGTCCAGAAGATTCCACTTGCCACAGGGCAACTGAACCCATGCACCACAATGACTGAGCCTGCATGTAGCAGCTACTGAAGCCTGAGCACCCTAGGAAGCTCTGCAACAAGAGAAGCCACCACAATGAGAAGACCACATGCCACAACTAGAGAGAAGCCCCTGTTTACCAAAACTAAAAAAAAGCCCATGCATAGTGATGAAGACCCAGCACAGAGAAAAAGAAAAAAAAAAAAGACTTACTACCCAATCTCTCCATAATCATCAAGTCAATCTGGTTATTATCATTGTCGTGTTGTTGTTTTACACTGTGCCTGTCATTACAGTTATTATTTTATTTTTCTAGTAGATGAGAATTTCTGGAAAAGTGAGAATTGAAAGGATTGGGTTCTGTAACTTTCTCCTCATTGGTGAAGTTCTACCAGAGGATACTGCTAATTTTAAGCAATCAAGTGAACCACTGTGATCTATCAACAGTGAAAGATATGTGAGTAATAGTGAGAACACTGAGGTTTATAGCTTCTTGGTTAACCAAAGTCTTTAGCAAGCTCTCCAAGCGCAATCTCCTTTTTGGTAGAGACCAAATTCTTTCCCAGACTTTAAAACACTGTGGAGTCTTTAAACTATTATTGGCAAGTTGAGGGATTCTGAGGTCTTCTCAAAAAATGTTACATGCTGCTAATTGAACTGTCCTCTGTTAACACTTTAAGTAGAATAAATAGACTTATGTTCCTGGGATTTGAGCTTGGAATTTCTTGGACTTGTGTAATGTGAAAGCAGCTACTCAGATCTTAGAGTCATTTCCTTTGTATTTCGAGTTCAAATTGGAAGCTCAGTTTCCAACATGCCTTGGCAAGTTTTTTTCTCCGAAATTAACACGTTCAGTTTAACACCAGTTAATCAAATGTCATATTATTTTTTATGCTATTAACTTTGTTTTGCTACATACCACGAACATGTGTGCTTAACATTAAATCTGAATTAAAGTGTTATTTCGGAAAGAGTTTTTCCCTCTTCTTTCCTCATTTCTTGAGTGAAACCATGGTTTTGTGGCAAAATTACTATGACAAACCTGTGATTTTCATTAAAAATTTTAGTGACATTCTTTCCTAATTATAAGTATAGAGTGAATGGGTCCAAGAATTTGTGTACCAATTTTGAAATGTTAGCTACACCCTTGTTTTTATCTGTTTGCTCAAGCTAGCTGGATTCTTTGAGGGCTTGAAAGAAACACATTTTCTTTTGATTACTAACAAAAGACTTGTTAAGTGCATCAATCAAACAAGTCAGTCCAATCTAGACCCCAACTTTAGACCACTAATGTACATAGAAAGGGTCTTTCGATTAAAAATAATTGTGTGGTAAAATACACATAACAATAAAAATTTACCATTTTAATCATTTTTTTAGAATGCACTTTAGTGGTATTAAGTACATTCACTTTGTTGTGCAACTGCCATCACCGCTACCATCCATCTTTAGAACTTTTTCATCTTCCCAAACTGAACTCTATCCCCATTCAACAGTAGCTCCCTATTTCCCCTCCTCCCAGCTCCTGGCAACCACCATTCTCCTTCCTGTCTTTACGATTTTGAGTATAATCATAGTAGTTCTTGCCTGGAGAAGTAGAATGTTCTTGCCTGGAGAATCCCAGGGACGAGGGAGCCTGGTGGACTGCCGGCTTTGGGGTCACACAGAGACGGACACAATTGAGAGCGACTTAGCAGCAGCAGGTAATTCATGCTAATGGAAGCATTCCATGTTTATCATTTTGTGACTGGATTGCTTCACTTTAGCATAATATCTTCAAGGTTCACGCAGGTTGTAGTCTGTGTCAGTCTCTTCCTTTTTTAAAGGCCGAGTAATATTCCATTGTATGCATGCCACATTCTGTTTATACATTCATCTGTCGATGGACGTGTGGCTGGCTTCACCTCTTGGTTATTTCTAATAATGCAGCTCTGAATATGGCTGTACAAATATTTGCCCAGGTCCTTGTTTTCAATTTCTTCAGATATACCCAGAAATGAAATTACTGGGTCATATAGCAATTCCATTTTTAATTTTTTGTGGATCCATAGCAGCCACACTATTTTTTACATTCCAACAGTGCACAGGGTTCCAATTTCTCCTACTCCACACCAACACTGGTATTTTCTAAACAGCCATTTTAATAGATATAGAAGGTTTAAAAAATATATATTGGTATATTATTGTGGCTTTTTATATGTATAAAAGATTATAAAATTGAATATTTATTACTGTATATAAGGGAAAATATCAAATTTCCTAATTATAGGTTCTTATTTTCAAGTTTTATTCAAATACAGTATTCTAATAAATAACACATCTTAAGTGCTGTCTCTTATACACATCTACCTAGAGCCTATTATACTGAGTGAAGTTAAGTTAGAAAGAGAATTTTTCTAAACAGCCATTTTAATAGATATAGAAGGTTTAAAAAATATATATTGGTATATTATTGTGGCTTTTTATATGTATAAAAGATTATAAAATTGAATATTTATTACTGTATATAAGGGAAAATATCAAATTTCCTAATTATAGGTTCTTATTTTCAAGTTTTATTCAAATACAGTATTCTAATAAATAACACATCTTAAGTGTAACAGAATAACAGACTTATTGAATTACAATGTCTAAGAAGTTGAAGGAAGAAAAAATAAGACAGCCGAAGACCTGCAAATTGAGTTAGAAAACTCATTCCAAGTGGTTTTTAAATTGTACCAGTTAATGGTTGAGTGTTTGGGTATTTTTCAAAACACATAGAATATGCTAATGATGATGATACTTTGTTAACTTACATTAAATAAAAGAGAAAAAAACTTAATCACTCACTTTTTTTTTGAAGTCAGAACGTGTTCAGCAATGTTTGATTTTTGAGTTATATAGTTAAAACTCTGTAGCTGTGGTTTTGCAAACACATTCAGCATATGACAACACATTCCTATGTTTATGCTCTTTTTTTTCCCCCTTGGGCTTTTCACCATTTTCAAGGTTCATTACCCTGACCCGAACTCCCAGTTTTGCCCTGGTAGAAAGTGGATTACTTCATTAGCAATCCAGAAGTGCCAGGTGAAAATCTATCTAACATCTACCTCTCTGGAACAAATATGTCCAGGTTACTGGTAATATACACATGTGGTATCGTTTTTCTATTATTTGGAACATACAGAACTAAATTAATAACAGTTCTTACAAGACCCTGGGGGTTTGTGTAAAAGAATTTTGATCTCCTTA
This sequence comes from Madoqua kirkii, assembly GCA_006408675.1. Lineage (NCBI taxonomy): Eukaryota > Metazoa > Chordata > Mammalia > Artiodactyla > Bovidae > Madoqua > Madoqua kirkii. Next base: position 15,973 of record SJYC01066286.1, on the reverse strand, counting down.
GGAAGGGCTCAACAGTACTCTCAGGAGAGATGCACTTGACTTTTGACCTCTTTTCAAAGGCACCTGTGTGAGCTTTTAAAATCCACTACCACCAATTATCCACTTTCAACCTGAAGTGTTTAAACCTAGGGCCACATTAACTGAGCTTAGCACATAGCCATGTCATCGTAGACTTCCTGATGTGAGGCGATGTCTTGACATAGTTAAAAGGGAGTTTAGGGATGGGGCATGAGATTAATCAGGTCCTCCTACTGACAGCTTCAAACAAAGAAGCCTTTTAGCCACCTGGTTTGTGTCTCTCACACCTGCATTCAGATTGCTAGGACAAAGCTTTGTACCATCGCCTTGATCCCCGTTCTTTTCAGGTACTTGTTTGTGGCTAAGTTGCTTCACTTAATGGCTCTTTCCAAAAGACAGTCTAGAAGATGCAAATAAACAGCTTTGTCTTTCAGGAAAAGCAGTGCCAGGAGAACTGTAGCCATTTAGAAATCAGTTCATAATGGGCATTTGAAATACAGTGTATCTTTCTTGAAGATTTTGGAAAGAAGGCCACAGCTCACGGTATATTGGAGGACGTACATCATTCTTTCTTCTGCTATCATTTTCTTGGAAATTTAAACCAGGGTGAATATAGATTTCTCTCTCGTGCTTCACATCCCTGTTAATTGACTTCTTTGGCAGTAAACGTGGCTTTAATTTTAGTCTCTGAGCTTATTAAGCTTTTAAATTTTTTACTTATGGTGCAAAAGACTTAAGCATGGTAATATTAAGTTATTCTAGCATACCAGTAGAGTAACTCTGTGAAAGTTAAGATTCCAGTTGTCTAGCACAGCCTGTTAGCCTTCACACACTGCAGAGTTTCAACAACAGCCTGTGTCTGCATTGTTCACTGTAACCAAGTAATGCAGAAATATTAGCGGCCTAGTTGACTTCATATTCTATGCCTGGTTTAAATCACTGATGTTGTAAGATCTGGCCATGGACTAAAAAAAATTCCAAATGTTTTCTGGTTCTAGTTTTTTAAATTTTTTTTCATATGAAAAGTAAAACCATACAGGATTTCTTGATTGCACAATGAAGCACAGTTTCAGGGCCATGCTAATAATTTATCCCAGTTTAGCCTTAACGGAGTTATGCAATGGCTATTTCAGATATACTCATCCAAACCATTTGATCTCAAGGTTCAAGAGTCATTTTGCTGAATAAAGAGTGGAGTCTATTCTTCAGTATATGTTTGGCAGGTAGGGCAACCTGCTACTCTCACATGGAGAACTGAATTTCTTTAAATTTCTGTTTTCCACTGTTTTATCTGCTACATTTCCCCAATAGCTATCTGGTGCCATATCAATAGTAACTCTGGTATTAATAATAATAACAAGAACAGCAACCAGACACAATAACAACAAAGAATAACACACACAGTATGCATTGTGTGCCAGGTATTATGCTAAAGATTGCATGTGTTTCAGCTCAGGCACTTCTATAAGTAAGCCTTTGAGAGAGATACAACATGCAGTTTAGTGATGAGGAAACTAAGGCCCACAGAGGAAAGTGGTCCAAAGTCACACATCTCTTAAGAGAGAGAAGCAGTTTCGAACCCTGCATTCTGATTCTAGAATCTGTGCTCTTAACAGAGTACTGTCAGAAAATTCCTACATCTATGCTAACTAGCATATCCACATTTTATATTTAAGAAATTAGTAGAACAAGGGGCAACTGCTAGAGATTGTGTGGAAGAGTTTGGAGGATCCTTATCTTCTAGTCTTGATTTTGTATGAAGTGAGGAGCAAGGAATGTGATGCTCCCTCCTACCCGACATGCACCCTTGATGATAACAAAAGTTCCTTTCTAATACTGTGAACTTGAATTAATAGATGTGAAATAATTATTTCCTTTCCACTGATTTTGGAAACATTGGTTTCTCAAGTCTTCTATTGGAATGTCAGTGGCGTTATAAAAAGGTTTCCATGGTGATGTTTGCAGATTGATGACAACTATTTATAGTTTTATAGTGTTTTTAAGTTGGTGATCTATCTTCTTTTGCAGTTAATGTCTCCCATCTCAGAGAGCGGGAGGGGTCCGCTCGCCTGGGGAAGGCTGCTGAGAAGAAAACAGGTTCCGCGCATGTGTGTTAATGTCAATCTGTTTTCAATTTTTAGGCCTAGGCTCAGCTCTTTCTACTTCTGTTTCACAAAGAAAGTGTGGTGGAAGAGGCACTTCCAGTAACAAACAGGTGTACCATATCTGAGGCAGATTTGCCCAGTGACACACTCTTTGTGGTGGAGTTTTTGTGCAGACACAAATGGGTATCAAACGGACACTATGCTGCTGCTGCTGCTGCTGCTGCTGCTGCTGCTGCTGCTGCTGCTGCGTCACTTCAGTTGTGTCTGACTCCGTGTGACCCCATAGATGGCAGCCCATCAGGCTCCCCCGTCCCTGGGATTCTGCAGGCAACAACACTGGAGTGGGTTGCCATTTCTTTCTCCAAACCATGAAAGTGAAAAGTGAAAGTAAAGTCGTTCAGTCATGTCCAACTCTTAGCTACCCCATGGACTGCAGTTTACCAGGCTCCTCCGTCCATGGGATTTTCCAGGCAAGAGTACTGGAGTGAGGTGCCATTGTCTTCTCCAAATGGGCACTATAGAGGTCACCACAATGATGCTTCAGGAAGGCAGAGGGGAAGGGAGACAATTGCCATTTCAGTCCTGCTGTAGATTGAAATCAGCATCAGGTCTGTTCCCCAAATCTTCCTTTGCATGCCATGCCCCCACTTCCCATTAGCAAATTAACAAGCCAAGAAAGGAGTTTAGAAACCAAAGCTGGAAAGACCTCTAGGTCAAGTCCGCCCTTCTTTGTCAAGCCAGGGTCAGCCTCCTCACCCCTTGAGCCCTATCTAGTTCATCCTCTACTTGAAATTTCTCAAGCCTACATTTTCCTTTCTTTACCTTTATCACATTACTTCTAGTTACAATCTTTTTTGTCATGCCAGCTAATTCACCTCTGTCCTTTGCAGATGACTATACCATCTTTAGTCTCTCCTCCGATTTCGTTCTTTTATCTTCCGTCCTAGTAAGTCTAGCCCTTTGGCCATCCAGTAATTCTTTTTGACTTGTTCCGAACTCTACACATTGTTCATCTTCCTCCCTGTGAGGTCCCCAAAGCTTGAATGGACCCTCCTGACTGTGGTTTCACCCTGGACTGTGTAGGGAAGCCAGTATTATCTCTCTTTCTTAATATGGACTAATTTTACCTGCATCTTCAAAAAGTGCTCTAAGAGTTTACTTTTGTTATGAGATTGCCTTTATAGAGAGGAATCTTATTTAATTATTTATAATCTTATCTGTGCCTGGAAGTATACTACTCTCTAAATCATCACTGTCCTATAGAAACGGATAGTAATTTAAAAAAATGGACACATAATTTTAGATGTTTTAGTAGTCACATTAAGAAAAGTAAAAAGAGGTGAAATTAATTTTAATAGTATTTAACTTGATATAACTAATTACTTCCATACATAATCAATATTCAGTTCAGTTCAGTTTAGTCGCTCAGTCGTGTCCAACTCTTTGTGACCCCGTGAATTGCAGCACACCAGGCCTCCCTGTCCATCACCAACTCTCAGAGTTCACTCAGATTCATATCCATTGAGTCAGTGATGCCATCCAATGATCTCATCCTCTGTCATCCCCTTCTCCTCCTGCCCTCAATCCCTCCCAGCATCAGAGTCTTTTCCAATGAGTCAACTCTTCGCATGAGGTGGCCAAAGTACTGGAATTTCAGCTTTAGCATCATTCCTTTCAAAGAAATCCCAGGGCTGATCTCCGAAGGCTGATCTCCTTCAGAAAGTGAAGAGGAACTAAAAAACCTCTTGATGAAAGTGAAAGTGGAGAGTGAAAAAGCTGGCTTACAGCTCAACATTCAGAAGATGAAGATCATGGCATCAGGTCCCATCACTTTATGGAAAATGATGGGGAAACAGTGGAAACAGTAATCAATATTAGAAATTATTAATAGGATATTTAAATTCATTTTTCTACTAAATCCTTAAAATTTTGTGTTTTACCCTCATAGCACATCTCAATTTAGACATTATATATTCCTTAGCAGTATAGTGTTTGGTCTGTATTTAGATTTCATAAAATTGACTATTGAAGAAGTGGATTTACATAGCAAGTTGTTTTGAATATACTTGAAAGCTCTCCAAGAATTGAATTATTAGCTTTTCAATTTAAATTGTAACTAATTAAAATGAAATGAAGTTGAAATTCAGTTCCTCAGTTGCAGTAGCCACATTTAAAGTGCTTGGATATGACTGCTGGCTGCCACTGTGGACAGCAGAGCTCTAAGTCTATAATAATCCTAAGAACTTCCATTTTAGAAGTAGTTCAGCTCTAATTTTTCTAAGGTGAATCTCACTTTTAGATTATTGATCACACGAACTTTTTGGAGGAAGGAGGTATTACTTTTGTTTCTCCCTCTGATTTCCTTGAGCATCCATATACTTCATTGGGGTTTTTGTAATATATATTCTCATATATTAGAATGCCAATGGTATGGTTTTTAAGTGCATTATGCTAAGATGCTATGTATGCTATATGCTATATAATAATAACCATCATTAAGAGTTCTTAGAAATCAGGAAGGAAAAGACCTATAAGATATGTAGGTTTGAAAATAGTTGCCTGGTCATTGCTTTATACTGAAATACAAATATTCTTTCTATACTTTGTCATAGCAATGCCAATGAAACTTACAGAATAAATGAGGTGACCTCACAGGGTCCATCAATATCTGTGTAGCTTAGGCAAAGGACATTAAATCTTACTGCTTTGCTGACTTTTGTATCACACATTTATTAACCTAATAATTCAGATGGTATTGTAGGACTCAAATCATGACAAGCAATATTCTTTCAAACCAATGCTTTGGAACAGAAATAATTTAAAGTGCTAGGGGGTTCCTAGTGACCCCAAAGAGGCACCCTGAAATTTATATTATAAATAGAAGAGTCTGTATAGCAAAAAGTGGGGCCAGGCTTTTACCCTGGAAAGACTTAATAAATTTGGCCTCATTAATGCTATCATACTAGCTGATTAATACTATTAATCAAAACAGTTCTGTGTCTCTGTCCTTCCCCTGAACCTGGGTCCTACTTTTTCAAAGGACGTTTACTTGATTCAAAGCGAGGGGAATTTTTAGCTTATCTATTTTCTTAAGAACTGTTTCCCAACTCCTCCTTGAACCTCTCTCTCCATCCTTACATGCAGATCTCCTTCCTTCCCATTACACAAGTGTGCACACAGCAAACACTTTCCCTGAACTGATATTTCACTTGTTTTCTTTGCAGTTCTGTGGCTCCTGTGGTCTCTGTGTTTTCCACCTCCTTCACATTTTAGGTTTTAAACTTGCTTTCAAAATATTTCACAGATTTTTTTTTAAATTAAAGCTTCAACATACTAAAATCAGAGGAAAATAAGAGGAGACAGTGGCTGAAGGTGTCACATTTTTGTCTAGTGCCTATGAATGCATTCTGGAGTGGTTTGCACTATCACGAGTCCTTTGCAACATTTAAAGGGGACATTGAGCAGGAGGATGTTTATTTAACATGGACACCTCAATATCTGTGAGTCTTTATGTTTGGAAGACTTTGGCTTTTTCTTCAACAAGAACCCATTTTATTGCAGATCTCTCACCTCCCTCGAAACTCCTCCAACTCAATTTTTCCCCTCCAGCTTCCCGCGATAGTCTTGAAACTACCAGTGTTTCAGCTAATAACAATACTGCTTCAGATGTATTTGATATCTAACTATGACATTACTTTAAAAACACTATCTTATTTCAAATTTACAGCATCCTTTGAAGGGTGTGTTCAGGAAAGACAGATACAGTTATTTCCATTTATTAGGTAAGAAATGAAAGACTAGCAGCAAATTTGCCTGCCTCAAGACACCCAGTGGAGCCAGATTTCCAGGTCTTTTGATCAGAAGCCCATTTCTGTTTTCATCCATCCATTCATTCATAATCTTTTCCCAAAGGATCTGAAGATAACTGTTTCTCAGCTTCACAACATTTTTTCTATACTGTACTGCTATGAAAAAGACCCCATTCCCATCTTATATGGTATCCTTGTAGGATAACATCTAAAATCCTTGCTAAGGGATAAGCCCAAAAGAATCTCCACTTTACTAGGCTATCAGTTACAGGTACCTACTTGAATTTCACTTTTGGGTAACTATGGGGTCGCAAAGAGTCGGACACGACTGAGCGACTGAACTGAACTGATGGATGAATTTCATTCTACACTGAATTAGTTTATCCAAATGTTTTTTCAAGATGCCAAAAAATGTGTTTTGTCCTAAGCACTAATGTGAATGAATAAATTTTCTTCCTATATTTTAGTTCAAAACAAATCTGTGGGTACATTCATGTTATTTGGAATAGTAGATTAAAAGCATTGATTTTTATTCACCTTATAGTTCTCAGTTCAGTTCAGTCACTCAGTCGTGTCTGACTCTTTGTGACCCCATGAATCACAGCATGCCAGGCCTCCCTGTCCATCACCAGCTCCTGGAGTTCACTCAAACTCATGTCCATTGAGTCAGTGATGCCATCCAACCATCTCATCCTCTGTCGTCCACTTCTCCTGCCCCCAATCCCTCCCAGCATCAGGGTCTTTTCCAATGAGTCAACTCTTCACATGAGGTGGACAAAGTATTGAGTTTCAGCTTCAGCATCATTCCTTCCAAAGAAATCCCAGGACTGCTCTCCTTTAGGATGGACTGGTTGGATCTCTTTGCAGTCCAAGGGACTGTCAAGGGTCTTCCTCAACACCATAGGTCAAAACCATCAATTCTTCGGTGCTCAGCTTTCTTCACAGTCCAACTCTCACATCCAAACATGACCACTGTAAAAATCATAGCCTTGACTAGACGGACCTTTGTTGGCAAAGAAATGTCTCTGCTTTTCAATATGCTATTTAGGTTGGTCATAACTTTCCTTCCAAGGAGTAAGCGTCTTTTCATTTCATGGCTGCAGTCACCATTTGCAGTGATTTTGGAGCCCAAAAAATAAAGTCTGACATTGTTTCCACTGTTTCCCCATCTATTTGCCATGAAGTGATGGGACTGGATGCCATGATCTTCGTTTTTTGAATGTTGAGCTTTAAGCCAACTTTTCACTCGCTTCTTTCACTTTGGAATTCAGATATATGCAGATCATTGTTTAATAGGTCATCCTTCTGTATTTGCTTACAGTTCAGGCCAGTGAATCACATATTTTGAATTAAATTTTGTTACCCTGACTTATATGTAAACTATAGAACACAACTCTTAGTAAATTTGAATTCTGCCATTGCATCACTGAAGGGGTAAGGGCTCACTCAGGGTCTTTCCTTAACTAATATCTGAGGCAGGTGATGCTGTAAATAGGCCATTGGATGAAGCATTTGAAAACTTTAAAGTGCCGGTCAGACACATTTGAGCATCATTGTTAAAGAGAAGTGACTCCCATAGAAGGGAAAGTGGACTAGGAGTCAGCTGATCTGACTTTGGTAGATTTATCTAACTTCTTTGAGCATCAGTTTCCATCTGTTCTACTTTTATTTATTTTTTCACATTAATTGTGATAGAAATAATTTTAAGTCCAGTGGTCTGAAGGTTACTTGGAAGCTGCAGTTTTATTGTCATTTTTAAAAATTAGCTTTATTCTCTGGATATTTAAAAAATATTTCTTTACTTTACTTGACTGTGCCAGTCTTAGTTGCAGTATCTGAGATCTAGTTCCCTGACTAGGAATCAAACTCTGACCACCTGCTTTGGAAGCATGGAGTCTTAGCCACTGGACCACCAAGAAAGTCCCTGTCTGGCTATTTATATTTTCAGATTGTTCGGTGCTTCTTTCTCCCCACCCATCACTCTCCCATCTTAATTATTTTTATTTATAATGCATCATTTGTATACTTTTAAAGCTTAAATTTATACCAATATTCAATTAATATTTACTCACCACTCCCAGAGTTTCCCAATGAATCAGGTCTAAGGGACCTGTGGAAATTATTTATTTGTTGCTATGAAACTGCTTGGTTTCCTGAGTGTACTCCTGGAACTCAGGTCACATTAAGAAAGTCATTCCTCCAGCTGGCATTACATATAAATAGTGAATTCTAGGATTGGCAAATTCAATATCTCTTCCATTTTTTAACTAAAAAGAAAATATTTCAAAATGCTTTTGTAATAGCGTTATATACCATGACCAAGTGAAATTTATCCCAGAAATGTAAGGCTGGTATAACCTCTAAAAAATCAATCAATGTAATTTATTGATAAAGAGGGGGAAAATCCACATTATTATATTAATGGATGCAGAAAAACCATTTGACAAAATCACATGTCCTTTCATGATTAAAAACACATAGCAAACTAGGAATAGAAAGGAACTTCCTTAACTTGATAAAGATCATCTACAAAAAGCGTAGAGTTAATATAATTCTTAACAGTGAAAGACTCCCTTGTCATTTCTATTGACAATTGTATTGGAGAATCTAGCAAGGTCCATTTAAAAAGGAAAGAAATGAAATGCATCTGAACTGGAAAGGAAGAAGTAAATCTTTGTTAGCAGATGACATGATCTTGTATATAGAAAGTCTTAAGGAATCAGGCCTAGTGTGTTGCAGATCATGGGGTTGCAAAGAGTCAGACAGACTGAGTGACTGAGCTGAAGGAATCAAAAAGAAGAAAATAAGAAACTAATATGATGTACTATGTTAATTATACCACAAAAACACAAAACCAAACAAAACCCCTAACCCCAGATAAAACAAATGAATAAGTTTGACAAAGTTGCAAGACTCAAGATTACTATTAAAAAATAAATAGAATTTCAATATAAGGCAATTAACATTATTAAAATAGTATTAAGGAAAATTCCATTTATAATAGCATCAAAAATAATAAAATACTTCAGTAGAGGTTTAGCAGAAGTCCAGTTTTGCAGTCTAATAAATACAAAGTGTTGTTGAAAGAAATCAAATAACTAAATAAATGGAAAGGCATTCTATATTCATGGATTGGAAGATTTAATATTATTAACATCCTCAAATTGATGTATAGACCAATTTAGTCCTTTCAAAAGTCCAGTAGCTTTTTTGTAGAAATTAACAAGGTGATCCTAAAATTCCTATGGGAATGCAAGGGATCCAGAAAACAAAGTTGGAGGACTCATACATAGTGATTTACTTACTGCAAAGCTACAGAAATCAAGGCAATATAGTACTCACGTAAGACAGACATATCAATCAATCAAATAGACCTGAGAATCCAGATCTTAAAACTCTTAGGTTTATGATTTTTGACAGGGTGCCAAAACTATTCAATGGAAGAAAGATGGTCTCCCTTTCTGGGGCAAGTGGAAATCCACAGGCAAAAGAATGAGTGCAGATTTCCTTCCTTATGTGTGCTCAGTCACTTAGTCATGTCGACTCTTTGTGACCCTTTGGATCTGAGCCTGCCTGGCTCCTCTGTCCGTGTTTTTCAGGCAAAGATACTGGACTGGGTTGCCATTTCCTCCCGCAGGAGATCTTCCAAGGATCAAACCAGAGTCTTTTGCATCTCTGCATTACAGGCAGATTCTTTACTGTTGAGCCATCAGGGAAGAACTTCTTCCTTATACTGACCCCCAAATTAACTCAAAATGGATACAGACCTAAATGTAAGAGCTAAACTTATAAAATTATTAATGAAAACATAGCAGTAAATATTTATAACTTTGGTCTGGGCAAATCTGACACTGAAGTACAAGTAACAAAGGAAAAAAAAACAGATAACTTGGACTTAAAAATTTTCATTCTGCAAGTGATAGCATCAACAGAGTAAAAAGACAACATGGATAATATTTGTACATCATATGTCTGATCAGGGACTTGTATCCAGGATATATGAAAAGCTCCTACAATTCAGTAATAAAAACACAACAATTTAAAAATGAGCAGAAGTTTGGAAAGATATTTCTCCAAAAACGATACCCACATGGGAACTGAACACATTAAAGGATACTAAAAATCTTTAGCCATAATGGAAATGCAAACCCAAACTATGAGATGCTATTGTATACCCAGTTCAGTTCAGTTCAGTTCAGTTCAGTTGCTCAGCCGTGTCTGACTCTTTGCAACCCCATGAATCGCAGCACGACAGGCCTCCCTGTCCATCACCATCCCCTGGAGTTCACTCAAATTCACGTCCATCAAGTCGGTGATGCCATCCAGCCATCTCATCCTCTGTCATCCCCTTTTCCTCCTGCCCCCAATCCCTCCCAGCATCAGAGTCTTGTATACCCAGTAGATGGCTATAATAAAAACACATATAATAGTAAGTGCTGACAAGGATGTTGAGTTGAAACACTCATATTGATAGTGGGGATATGAAATGTTGTAGCCACTTTGGAAAACAGTTTGGTAGTTCCTCAAAAGATTAATTGTAGAGTTACTATGCTGCTGCTGCTGCTGCTGCTGCTAAGTCACTTCAGTTGTGTCTGACTCTGTACAACCCTATAGATGGCATCCCACTAGGCTCCCCCATCCCTGGGATTCTCCAGGCAAGAATACTGGAGTGGGTTGCCATTTCCTTCTCCAAAGCATGAAAGTGAAAAGTGAAAATAAAGTCGCTCAATCATTTCCGACTCTTAGCGATCCCATGGACGGCAGCCCACCAGGCTCCTCTGTCCATGGGATTTTCCAGGCAAGAGTACTGGAGTGGGGTGCCACTGCCTATTCCCCCACAATTCAACACCTACCTAAATACCCAAGAGAAGGCAAAACATATATCCACATAAAATTTTGTATACAAATGTTCATAGTACCATTACTTATTATAATCAACAGTAGAAACTATCCACATGTCCATCAAGTTATGAATGGATAAAATAAAATGATGTGTGCTCAGTCATGTCTGACTCTTTGTGACCCCATGGACTGTAGCCCGCCGGGCTCCTCTGTCCATGGGATTCTCCAGGCAAGAATACTGGAGTGGGTTGCCATTTCCCACTTCAGGGGATCTTCCAACCCAGGGACTGAACCTGTGTGTCTTGTATCTCCTGCATTGGCAGGCGGGTTCTGTCACCATTGTGTCACCTGGGAATATGTTGTATAATAGAATATTATTTAACAACAAAAGAAAGAGAAATCTGACATATGCTATAACATGAATGAATCTTGAAAACATTACATTAAATGAAAGAAGTGAATCACAAGAGACCACATATTGTATAATTCTTCTCATATGAATGTCCAGGATAACGAAACGGATAGAGAAAGAAAGCAGATTAGTGGTTGCCTAGGGCTGGGGTAGTTGGGGTGGGCTGAGGTGGAGGATGGAGACTGACTCTAAATGAATATAAGGTCTCATTTGGGGACAATGAAAATGTTCTAAAACAGATGGTATTGATGGTTGCACAACTCTGTGACTGTAAACTGTACTATAAACCACTGAACTGTACACTTTAAAGGAATGAATTTTATTCCTTGTGAATTATATCTCAAACCAACTTTTAGGGTTAAGGTGGATGGATCAAGATAAGGTTGTCTCAGTTCTACCAATTTGGAGAATATGTTTCAAAAACACGGTTTTTGAAGCCAAGCATTTTCACAGAAAAGCTAAACTTTGCAGTAGGAGGGAACATGACAAAAATGAAAAGGAGATTCCAACTAGCTTAAATAGCCAGGGAAGAGGATCCCCTTATTAGAAATTTCCCCTTAGCGGAATTAAAGAATTAAGGTGCCTAAATGGCTGAAGGTGGTGAGGGAGAGAAATCTAAAATGAGTGTGTATGTGTGTGCATGCTAAGTTGCTTCAGTCGTGTCTGACTCTTTGCGACCCTATGGACTGTAGCCTGCCAGGTTCCTCTGTCCATGGGGTTCTTCAGGCAAGAATACTGAAGTGAATTGCTGTGCCCTCCTCCAGGGAATCTTCCTGGCAGTGATTGAATCCCTGTCTCTTATGTCTCCTACACTAGCAGACAGATTTTTAACACTAGATGTGGACTGTTTGCAAAAGAAGTTCCCAAAGACTGTTGAATTTGGGGGACAGGAAAAAGGAGAAATGAACCCTTCACCTTGGAGAAAGTATACTAAGACTGGAAGGAGAAACTGTGAAGAGAGGAGGTGAGTTTTCTGTTTGTCTGTTGTTATATTTCTCTAAACCCCTGTCTTTCCCAGCTTGCTTTTAGATGGGTGTTGCCATCTCTGTGCCCTCCTCACAGAGACTTATGCTGCTCTGGAAAGAGGTGCTCCAAGAAGGTTCCTGGGGAGTCTGGTTGACATAGTGGTCGTAAATACAGTTGAGAAACTGGGTTTCATCAGCAACACTCTGAGCACCCGGGTACAAACTCTGGATGGATGTTGTGCAAATGTTTGGCAGAAATACGGACTTTCCTTACTTTTAGGCATATCTGCGGCTTTTTGATACTGTAAACAACTGACACAGCCATGGAGGAGTAGTGTATCTGAAATTGTTTATACAAAAGGATTCCATCTGTCAGTCTGTTTACAGTTCACATGTGAATGGGCAAAACCTTCATAATAACCCGGAAAAAAAAAATCTGGGATTTGCTGCAAATAATGGTTTCAACAGGGTGTATTGAGAGTGTTCTTTCTCCACTAAAAGCCGCTTGCTTAGAAATTATGCTTCTTGAGGACTTCCTGGCAATTTGGTGTCCTTTAAAATTAAAAATTGGGATGCTGGGACTTGCATTTGGGGTTTCTGTACATCAGATTGTTCAGTGCTTTCCAAAATCAGGCAAGAGAATTGGACCAGAAAAGTGTTTTGCCTGAGGCAAGGTCAGATGCTGACCTGAAAGCACTGAAAAATCCTCACCATAAAAGATCTTATGAGTCCCTGGCGTAAGGGAGCCCTGCTTAGCTTGTCCTTTAATCCTTCATTTTGGTCCTGTTAGAGTAACGTTTTTATTAAGCATTTGCAGCTCTTAACCCCTGTAGCCGGACCACTTCATTTGGTTCATCTTCCTAGATGTGGCCAGAGATGTAGGGCAGAGAAAACACTAAAATAGCAACAAGAGTGTTTGTGTTGTGACTTGCTAATGGTGTCTGGATTTTTATTCTGAAGAACATGTTCTTTTAAACTTGTCTATAGTTATTAAATGTGGAATATCATGATTTAAACCTTCACTAGGTATGAGATTTCAAAAACGAGGCCATTCAGAGAATGAGACCAAAAGGTTTTCAAGTTAAAATTTTTGTTTGAAAAGATAGATGAATAATCATAATCACAACTCAAAATTTTAATCATTGGCCCACATGAAAAAAAATCATCAAAGAAATAAATGTACCTGAAAATGAAACATGAGGGGAGATCTGCCTTCAAATCACCTTTGGAATTACTTATCTGTACATGTCATATTGTATGTTTTCTTTTTTCCTTTTGGCTTTTCCTATAAAATATCCTCCCTTAGGGATGTTTTCGAGAATATTAGTACCTCCACCATCACGGCGTTTTTCCTAGCATCTAATCTAATACCCATGTATTGCTTATTTGGCATATATTCTTTTACTTCTTTTTTGTTAATAGAAAATTATTTTTTAAGTTATTCAATTTATATTGGTTCAAATCTTCCTTTCTTGCTGAATTGTACTCTTGGTAGATCATAAGTCCTTAACTTTACAGCGTCACTTTTGGCTTTCCTATAAAATATCCTCCCTTAGGGATGTTTTCGAGAATATTAGTACCTCCACCATCACGGCGTTTTTCCTAGCATCTAATCTAATACCCATGTATTGCTTATTTGGCATATATTCTTTTACTTCTTTTTTGTTAATAGAAAATTATTTTTTAAGTTATTCAATTTATATTGGTTCAAATCTTCCTTTCTTGCTGAATTGTACTCTTGGTAGATCATAAGTCCTTAACTTTACAGCGTCACTGACATAGAAAAGATTCAGGCACATGAACCTCATTCAGGTTAATGAGAATTTTTCCTGGAAAGATACTTTGAACTAACTGGGTATTTTAGCATGTCAAAATAGCTTTATCTTCCTCTCATTCCACTTTCTGTTTTCTTTCTTCCTTCTATTTCCATTCTTTCCACCATTTCTTCCTATTCTTCTCACCTTTCTTCCCTTTACAGTAATACATTGAGGCCCTTCCTTATGATGGGCACTAAGACAAACCCAACCAAAAGTTCTGTCAAGTGGTTCCTAGTCTGATGTGTTAGACATTTAAGCATATCAGAGCTTAGGTCTATCAATTATAGCTAAGGCGGCTGAGCTTACAGGTTGAGAATAGCCACTTGCTTTGTAAAATATGCCTTATCTCTCTGGTGGCTCAGATAATAAAAAAATCTGTCTGCAATGCAGGAAATCTGGGTTCAATCTCTGGATCAGGAAGATTCCCCTAGAAAAGGGAATGGTAACCCACTCCAGTATTCTCGGCTGGAAAATTCCATGGACAGAGGAGTCTGGTGGGCTACAATTCATGGGGTTGCAAAGAGTTGGACATAAATGCCCACACTATCCTCAGTCCAGAGCCTCTCAAGATATATTCTGAGTTTTTGTAAGTCATTATTATCAGAATAAAGGAAAAGGGGCTAAGTGGAGTAGAAGGAAAGGAAAAATAGGGGAGAAAAGAAGATATGTATTCAACTAGGAAGAAAAAAATAATCTGGCTTCCTTGATTGGCTAAAACTGAGGTCATTATCTTCTCTCTGAGGATTCCTCTCCCCAGCACTCATTACCTACTTGCCCCATAGTAAATGGGAACCACCTATCGCTTTTCTCTCTAGCACATCACTCCATCATGTATCCTGCAGAAAAAAATTGTTCTTCATCTTTCCTCTCCAGAGAATCCTATTACAACTTCTAATTTCAGGTTTTCACCCTCCTTTATGGATTCTACTAACCATCCTCTAATTGTTCTCTTTGTCTTAATATTCTTCTTCTTTAATCCATCCTTCATTCTTTGCATAAAACCCCTCATTGCCTGTAGCAGTTTTTCAATCTTTTCTGACTAATTTTCCCTTTTAAATTTATGCAATCTCTTAATACTTCTTGGAGGTTCTTTTAAAAATGATGTTATAATGTGTGTGGTATACAATAATGGAGCTATTTTAGGTAAATAAAATCTTATTTTAGCTTATTTTATTATCAATTTCATTTTTATTCCAGTCTTGATAATATTCATAATTTATAGGCTGCTGAAGTGAGCATGATATATAGACACATTTTCCTATTACCTATTTTACAAGTGATGTATGTGATTTAATTTTTCCCCAGCAAATTATGTAGTAAAAAGTATGAAAGTGAAAGTGTTAGTCACTGGGTTGTGACTGACTCTTTGTGACCTCATGGACTGTAGCCCTACAGGCTTCTCTGTCAATGGAGTTTCCCAGGCAAGACGAGTGGGTTTCCATTCCTTTCTCCAGGGGATCTTCCTCACCCAGGGATCTCACCCAGGTTTTCTTCATTGCAGGCAGATTCTTTACCAACTGAGGCACCAGAGATAGTGTAAGACAAATATCCTGAAAATACCATTGTACTTGGAAAGAAGAAAAAGGTACAGGAAAATATAAGTTGAGATTTAATTGTTTAATGGTATAAAAATAGATTAAAATGCTTTTACTATCCAATGTTTATAATTCTTGCCTTTGTGCTTAAATGGTGTAATTTTATGATTTTTCTGTTTTATTTTAAAATCTAAATCTAGGAGAAGATTTGAGGTTGCCATTTGCAAGAATTTCTGTACAAATAATACCTTTCAAATATAGATAGTCTTTATTGTCAGCAAAGGAAAGCTATACTAGGTAATAACTGTCATTAAATTTTTTTGTAACTTTGAAGTACCAGGAATTTCTTTACATATATAAAAACTGATGAAATGAATATCCTTTGTGAATCTGATGAAGATAAATTGAGTTGAATTTGTAGAATTATTATTTTTATTCTTCTAATTATTGTTATAATTTTAACATCAGGG
>SJYC01066285.1:0-44252 GCA_006408675.1 Madoqua kirkii | reverse complement strand
TATACTTTTGAACCTTGAGGATCAGTTATGAGTATATGAATTACTCATACAGGATTCATATTCATTATTTTTATGATTATTAATATATGATTAAACAAATGAGAACTTATAAGAAGTTAAGATCTCCTATAGTGTCAAAATTATAAAAATAATAATGGCTAATATCTTTTAAAATGTTCATGAAAGAAAGAAAGTGAAAGTTGCTCAGTCATGTCTGACTCTTTGCGACTCCATGGATTAGACAGTCCATGAAGTTTTTCAGGCCAGAATACTGTAGTGGGTAGCCTTTCCCTTCTCTAGGGGATCTTCCCAACCCGGGAATTGAACCGGTATCTCCTGCACAGCAGGCAGATTTTTTTTGTCAACTGAGCTATCAGGGAAGAACAGCTTAATTCTTCTTCAAAATCTCAAAAAGAGGTGATTACTGGCATTTCACAAACAAAAAGATAGAGGTTCAGAAAAGTTAAGTAACTTGTCTGAAATCACACAGCTAGTAAGTGATGCAGTTGTGTTCCCAGTTTGATTCTAGAGCCCACACTCTTAACCATGTTGTTTTATTGCCGCCTGCTGAGTAAATCCTAAGTGCTCACTAGATGAATACTTGGAGGCTCTTGAATGATTCTGTTTAAAAGGGGGGAAAAGTACTTTTATTTTCTGATTAAAAGCAAAGTAAAATTGGAGGAGGACCTTACTACAATTAACTTCAATTAATTCCTTGCACATTCTTGCTGTAGCTCCCCTCTGAAGTTCTGCTCACATTGTGTCTTCAACCTGGTGTGCCCTCTGTTTCTCTCCTGGCTTGGCTAACTGACTCATTCTTTAATCCCTCCTCTCCTCCAGACTCCTTCTCTTCTTCTCTCACCTGGGTGAGAGGACCCTAACTTTCTCTGGGTTCTATAGCACACTTTCCTTACCCATCATGGACTTTCTGTGGTCATCTGCACCCCACTGTCCATCAGGACCACCACTATTTCTGTCTAAGGCTGGAAATTTATTTACTACAACCACTTCCCCTGTACAGCTCCAGATTTGACCTTGCCAATGAGAGTACCTCGTGGGATTTGGGAGTGGAACTGAGTGGAGATCACTGTTCTCAGCAAGGTGTTGGATCAGGCATGGCAGCTTGCCAGCCCTCTCCCTGAGCCCCCAGTCTGTGCTTGCTTGGGCTTCACACATCCCTCTGAAGGCTCCTGGAGAGCTTGGTTCCTCCATCCACACTCAGGTGCTCAGTTTGCCATCTTCACTGTCAATCTCTTGACCCTCAGGAAAAGCTTTCCTGGTATCTGCTCTCCTATCTCTTCCAGTAGGCCCATCATCCCCTAATTTTATATTAACATTTTTATACAGTGAGATTGGCCTCTGTATCACACCTTGACTGATATGCCATTTTCATCATTCTTCCTATCCCAATGGGATATAATCTGTATAATCATCTGCCTATCTTCCCAACAAGACATACATGCTCTAAAGCTGAATGCACTTTGAATACCAAATACTTGGCATGGTATATAGTAGACCCTCAATAAATATTTGAGATATTTGAGATATCTGATAAAGATATTTGGTTTCAAGAAACCTCAGTTGCCATAGGGAATAGAAGGTCCATTTTCTGGACAACCCACTCCAGTATTCTTGCCTGGAAAATCCCATGGATGGAGGAGCCTGGTAGGCTATAGTCCATGGGATTGCAAAGAGTCCAACATGACTGAGTGACTTCAACTTTCACTTGCCAATTGTTGCCATTTGTAGGCATAAGGGACAAAAGGATGGAGCAAAAATAAAAGAGAGAAAACAGAGGGCCCAGGAGAGGAAAGTCAGAGGGACAGAATGTGGGAGGTGAAGAGAGGGGAACAGAAGAGGAAAAAGAAGGGCCTGGGTGGCTGAATGTCCCCTGTTACCGGCTCTGTGTTGGGCAGTTGCTCACTGTGGAGCCAGAATATCTCACCTGGAGTGGCTCTGCTGCCTTCTCCACAGTCCTATCCCAGAAGAACTTGGCTTTCCACCTTCCAGATTTCTGCCAATGCCATTAGCCAAGTGATACAAAAACATCCAATTATAGGGGATAGCCAAACCCTGTGCCCCTTGGGGATAGACTGAAGCAGAGCCCTGCGGGGAAGCCCATCAGGTTGGAAGACATCTGTTTAGGTATCCTCAAAGAGGAAGAAGCAGGCAAGGCTCCAGACAAAGCTTTATATAGAATCCATTTTTACCTAAGTGCTAATTCGCTTCAGTCATGTCTGACTCTGTGAGACCCTATGGGCTGTAGCCCACTAGGCTTCTTGGTCCATAGAATTCTACAAGCAAGAATACTGGAGTGGGTTGCAATGCCCTTCTTCAGGGGATATTCCTGACCAAGGGATTGGACCCACATCTCTTACATCTCCTGCACTGGCAGGTGGGTTCTTTACCATTAGCACCCCATTTTTATACTTTTTAAAATCTCAGGCTAATAAATTCAAATAAGTTGATTTTCCCCCTTGTTTAGCAATAAGGAACATTTTTATTTTGGAGGCTAGGGAGGTTAAATGCTTTCAACCAAAATATTAGAAGATTTTTCAGGGTGCATTTTGTGAAGCTATTAATTATTACAAAATTAAAATTTTTCATGACTAAATTCTCACCACTTCAAAAAATGGTTTTAGATGAATTGTGTTTTTTAAAGTAATTTAGTTTGCACAGACTTCTTGATACTTAGCTAGCTGACGTTTCTTCACTCATGATGAGAAAGAACCAGAAAATGGCTTTTCTGCTTATCTTGCACAATACACGAAGCCTCTAACCTCCTTTAAAGAAAGAAGATGCGACCCCACTTCCATCTTTTTTTCCATTTTTCAAGGGGAATATGTACCAAAATATCAATTACCAAATAGAGAGCAAGTCAAAGTCTTTGAATAGATTAGGATATATTTGAATCTAAATTTAAATAAATATTTTTCAGCAATGTAGGTTTACTTAACAATTTTCCCTAAATTAAAGGAATCTATGCTGCTCTTACGGTTCCCACTGACCCTTAAGAATATATCATCTTTAGTCTCTATTTTTTAAATATTTGTTTTTATAATATATACTTATTTGTTTGGCTGCAGAGAGTCTCAGTAGCAGCACCTAGGGAATTTTAGTTGCAGCAAGTGAACTCTTAGTTGCGGCATGTGGGATCTAGTTCCCTGACCAGGATTTGAACCCAGGGCCCCAGCAATAGCCACTGGACCACCAGGGAATTCTCAGTCATGGTCTTTTGCTAAAGTTGCTTTCATGTAAAAGACAATGACATTATTTAAAAATACCAAACTTACTTACAATTTTTATAAAATACCAAAGAGGGTTTAAGACATTACTTGCAAAAATTTATCTGTATATATGTCTCTCATTTTTCCAAAGAAACTATATACTTAATACTTTAAGTTAAAATAATTCCCAAGTAGCACAAAACAGTGGAAATCAATGGGATATATAAAGGCATTAAGGAGGGAAATAGGGAGAAAAGAAAATTGTGTGTTTTGGGTTGGGGAGGAAAGTGGGGTGGAGGCAGTAAGTTCAGTTCAGTTCAGTTGTGTCTGACTCTTTGAGACCCCATGAAGCACACCATGCCAGTCCTCCCTGTCCATCACCAACCCCCAGAGTGCACCCAAACCCATGTCCATTGAGTTGGTGATGCCATCCAACCATCTCATCCTCTGTCATCCCCTTCTCCTCCTGCCCTCAATCTTTCCCAGCATCAGGGTCTTTTCAAATGAGTCAACTCTTTGCATTAGGTGGACAAAGTATTGGAGTTTCAGCTTTAACATCAGAACTACCAATGAACACCCAGGACTGATCTCCTTTAGGAAGGACTGGTTGGATCTCCTTGCAGTCCAAGGGACTTTCAAAAGTGTTCGCCAACACCACAGTTCAAAAGCATCAATTCTTCGGCACTCAGCTTTCTCTATAGTCCAACTCTCACATCTATACATGATGGAAAAACCATAGCCTTGACTAGACAGACCTTTGTTGACAAAGTAATGCCTCTGCTTTTTAATATGCTGTCTAGATTGGTCATAACCTTCCTTCCAAGGAGTAAGTGCCTTTTAATTTCATGGCTGCAGTCACCACCTGCAGTGATTTTGGAGCCCAGAAAAATAAAGTCAGCCACTGTTTCCACTGTTTCCCCATCTATTTCCCATGAAGTGATGGGACCAGATGCCATGATCTTAGTTTTCTGAATGTTGACCTATAAGCCAACTTTTTCACTATCCTCTTTCATTTGCATCAAGAGGCTCTTGTTCTTCTTTGCTTTCTGCCATAAGGGTGGTGTCACTTGCATGTCTGAGGTTATTGATATTTCTCCCGGCAATTTTGATTTCAGCTTGTGCTTCCTCCAGCACAGCGTTTCTCATGATGTATTCTGCATATAAGTTAAATAAGCAGGGTGACAATATACAGCCTTAATATACTCCTTTTCCTATCTGGAACCAGTCTGTTGTTCCATGTCCAGTTCTAACTGTTGCTTCCTGACATGCACACAGGTTTCTCAGGAGGCAGGTTAAGTGGTCTGGTATTCCTATCTCTTTCGGAATTTTCCACAGTTTATTGTGATCTACACAGTCAAAGGCTTTGGCGTAGTCAATAAAGCAGAAATAAATGTTTTTCTGAAATTCTCTTGCTTTTTCGATGATCCAGCGGATGTTGGCAGTTTGATTTCTGGTTCCTCTCCTTTATTTGAAACCAGTTTGAACATCTGGTAGTTCATGGTTCATGTATTGCTGAAGCCTGGCTTGGAGAATTTTAAGCACTACTTTACTTAAGGGATTGCGTAAATGGAATGCTTTTCTTTTCATTTTATTGAAAACTCTCTCTCTACCTGGTCTTCCGACATGTTCACACATACAAACAACATTAAATCAAAGAGGTAAATAAAAATACTCAAGAAACAAAAAGGGTCCCAGGGAGAAGAGGACAGGGTTACTCCTTGGAAGGTCAGAATCATGTGCTGGGTTATCTGTTCAGGCTTCCTCTGCCTTAGGAGGTGAATTTGGGTGGGGGGCCTTAAACACACATGGGAGGTGTGACCACAGGAACCAGTTTCCAGAAACTAGAACTCTCTGGGGTGAGTGGTGAGCCCTCAGAAAGGATGGTCTTGGAGTGGATGATGGGGGTAGGGGGCTGGGGGGAGCGGTGGGATGAGAGGAGGATGGATGAGGTGAACTTCATGGTGCTCAGTGTGGGCCGTCAGTCCTTCCACTCTGCCTCCCTGCCGCCCGCCATCCACCCTGGAAGCCTGGGGCAGCAGCTTGCCTCCTCCCGGAGAGGACCCTCCCTAGCACACTCATCAGAAAAACACAGCCGGGCGCATTACCTCAGCACCGGGTGGGGCCTGGAGAACAAAACAGCCCCTCACTGCTGTGTGTAGGAATGATTCAACTCCATTCAGGAATGGGTCAAGGGGGAAAATCCACCGCTCAAACCTAATAATTTTTGCCTTTTGTTTACAAAGAGTTTGAAATGTGAGTGAGGTAGTGAGCCAGAGCTGTTACAATCTTTTGCTTTAAAGGTGCCCCTTCTGAGGATGCCTTTGATATTTCTTCGGAGTTACTTTTTGCCTTTCTATACTCATCTTAAAAAAGGAAAAAAAAAATACTGCTTTAGTTTTTAATAGTCCTTGTCATGATGCTAAGGGCCAGACTCCAGCTGTTCTTCCCAAACCTCTGGGAGAGGCCTGGTTACATCTCGTTCTCGTAAATCTTGACTCCAGTTCTAGCAAGTCTTTAAGCCTGACCCTGACATGCCCAGGCAACAGATGATTAGAAACAGGAGAGGTGGAAAAGTCCACTGCCAAGTTGTGTCCACTTCAAAAATACATCATCTGGCAACAGCCATTTCAACATGTGGAGTGGAGTGGCACAGGTCTGTCTGCGTGAAGCAGTGCAAGGTTACAGACTTACGATTTTACTTTTCTATTTTTATATGACTTTTCTGAGAAGATCAAAGTCAGGGCACGTTGGCTGATTTGCTGACAATATCTGGGCCCATGGAGAGAGGCCTCTGTTATGTGTAAAACTGTACTTACCTGTGGTGTTTTGTGATGGAGATATATTTTAATAGATATGAAATAAATTATTTATCAATACATATATTTGTCAGCCTATGTTTATTCATATCAACTATGACAACTTATTAATAATAAAGGTTTATTGGTTTTACTCAATATTGAATAATGTTAAAAATGTGATTAATAATTGAATGTTCACCAAAATCCTTGGGTGGGGCTGTATGACTCTTTCTTTGAGTGAAATGACACAAGTCAGCTCCTGGCTGAGGTGGTTAAAAGCTCTTACTTAACCTCTTCAGCTTGCTCTTTTCCCCTACTTCAACCAAGGATACTACATATTTATCTGGTGGAACTATCTGATAGAAGCTGGTAGCTCTAAACCCCCATAGGGAGCAAAGCTATTATGGAGAGTCTTCAAAATCTAAATCAACTTTATGTGAATAAGAAATAAACGTTCACGTGTAAGCCATTGAAATTTCTGCTACTTCAGCATAACGTAGCCTATCCTATCTAATACTTCCAACATCTCTCTGAAGAAGAAAAACTGCAAAGGGGAGGAATTAAGTGAAATATGCAGTTATAGAGGTTGATCTTCACATCCTCAAATACCTGAGCAGAGGAGTTATCAAAGGAACATAAGGAAGAAACCATGAGAAGGCTGGCACCATCCCCATATTTCTTATGGGGAGTAGAAAAGTAATATTAAAACATTTCTATGTTTAATACGTAAAGTATTAGCCAGAAATCATTGAGAAGTAAATTGGTACAACATTTGTGGAAGGCAATTGAGTAATATACATGAATAATCAAATTGTGCAGATCCTTTGCCCCAGCAATATCACTTCTAGAAATAATTTCTGAGGAAATTGTTGGATAAATGTGAAAGTATATGTGTTTAAGAATGATTACTGCAAAATTAGTGAGGAATTAATAATAATAGGGAATTGATCAAATATCTAATTCCTGCATTTCTACTTTAGAATACTATATAGCTTTAACAATAAGGAGGCGAACTTATATACACAAACAAGGAGCGCCGGCCTGCCCACTCTGGTAGGCAGCTTCTGAGATGGCCCCCGAAGCCCCCTGTCACTTGGTAGTCATGGCCAGGTTTCATCCCTTCCCTTTGAGTGTGTGCCTGGTGGCTCAGATGGTAAAGCGTCTGCCTGCAATGTGGGAGACCCAGCTTTGACCTCTGGTTTGCAAAGATCCTCTGGAGAAGGCAATGGCAACCCACTCCAGTACTCTTGCCTGGAAAATCCCATGGATGGAGGATCGTGGTAGGCTACCATCCATTGGGTCGCAAAGAGTTGAACACAACTGAGCGACTTCACTTTCACTTTCTTTGAGTGTGTGTTAAATCTAGTGACTTGCTTCTAATAAACTTTGTTTTTCAGTCACTTAGTCATGTCCGACTTTTTGTGACCCCCTGGACTGAACCACTCCAGACTTCCCTATCCTTCACTGTCTCCCGGAGCTTGCTCAAACTCATGTCCACTGAGTCGGTGATGCTATCCACCATCTCATCCCCTGTCATCCCCTTCTTCTCCTGCTTTCAATCTTTCCCAGAATCAGGGTCTTTTCTAATGAGTCAGCTCTTCATATCAAGTGGCCAAAGTATTGGAGCTTCATCTTCAGCATCAGTCCTTCCAATGAATATTCAGGGTTGTTTTCTTTTAGGATTAACTGGGTGGATCTCCTTGCAGCCCAGGGGCTTTCAAGAGTCTTCTTCAGCACCGTAGATCAAAAGCATCAATTATTCGGTGTTAAGCCTTCTTAATGATCCAACTCACACATCCATACATGACTACTGGAATGGATATGGTAAAAGTAATTGGATGACATTTTGGAGATTATGTTTCCAAAAGACCAGCTTCCATTTCTCTCTCTTTTGTGTGCTGTTAGGGAAGGCAGCTGCCACACTGCAAGCTGACCTATTGTGATATTGGGATTTAAAATAAATACATATTTGGTCTTTGTCCCCATGCTTGGAGAGGAGCTCCTAAAACCTGAATTTCCTACAGGATGACTGCCATAAAGGTGTCTTTTGTTATACTAATGAGGGGACTTTTGGAAAGCACTTAGGTAACTTAAGGATAAGAACTAGTTCTCAAGGGATCCAATCATGTGCTCAGAGGGTATGAACATTTAGCCCCATCTGCTGACTTCTGGGGAGGGGAGAGGGACTGGAGGTTGATACACTCACCAATGGCCAACGATTTAATCAATCATGATTATATAATGAAGCCTCCATAAAATCCCTGAAGAACATGGTTTGAGAGCTTGCAGGTTAGTGAACATGTGGAGATTCAGGGAGAACAGCACACCAAGAGGGTCCCTGGGAGCTCTATGCCCCTTCCCATATACCTTATCCTGTGCCTCTCTTCCATCTGGCTATCCTTGAGCTGTAATAAATGAGTAATCTAGGAAGTAAAGCACTTCTCGGAGTTCTGTGAGCCACTCTAGCCAATTAATCAAAACCATGAAAGGGGTCCTTAGAAGTTACAACCTCGAGCTGAAAGCCAGGAGCACAGGTGACAGACAGCCTGGACTGGCGACTGGCATCTGAAGTGGGGGTGGTCTTCACTGTCTTCCGTGGGAATGAGTCCTTCACCTGTGGAGTCTGGGGCTATCAGATTGAGCACGCACATATACACACCAACTGATACCCGGAAATGCCTGCCATAGGCACTCGGACTTGGGTTTCCCAGGTGGCGCAGTGGTAAAGAATCTGCCTTCCAAGGCAGGAGACACCAGAGACTTGGGTTTGATCCCTGGATTGGGAACATCCCCTGGAGAAGGAAATGGCAACCCACTCCAGTATTCTTGCTTGGGAAATCCTATGGTTAGAGAGCCTGGAGGGCTACAGTCCTTGGGGTCGCAAAGAGTCAGATACAACTTAGCAACTTTTTAACACCACAGATTATACAGCCCATGGAATTCTCCAGGCCAAAATACGGACTATCCTTTCTTTAAGGGATCTTCCCAACCAACCCAGGGATCGAACTCAGATCTCTTGCATTGCCGGTGGATTCTTTACCAGCTGAGCTACCAGGGAGGCCCTAAACAACAACAGCGTTCAGCAAATATTTACTGACTACTGTATTCCAGGCATCATGCTAGCTCTGTGGGGTCCTTCTCTTCACAAAGGGTGAGTCAAAATATTCATACTAAAAAATATGGCACATTCAAAAGTATGCCAGAGAGGCCTACAACCTAGGGTCAGTTACATGGGGAGGTGTTGTGGATTTTAGCCCTATCACACCAAGGCAATTGCAGAGGAGCTGGCCCTGGAAAGGGGAATTTTGCCTCTGGCCTCTGACAAATATGGCAGCTGGGGAAGTGGCCTCAGCATGCATACCAGGTCCTGGATTAGAACGAGATAAAAATTTTTAAATTAGCATTACTATTTTCCTCTCATCTCATTGTATTTATTATTAACATTATGCATGCACTTGTTAATAAAAATGTATAAGTATATAAGTGTATAAAGTGAAAAGTAAAGTCTGCCCCATTCCTGACTCCTGATATCTATCCCATTCCAAGGGGTGACCTATTTGTCATTTATGTTCTGAAGTCTTGTTCCTCTATTTCATGTTATATAAATTCTAAGTGGTATCTGCCTTTTATGAAAGCTGAGGAACTTAATTTACATAATCTTCCCCCTTTCCCTGTTCTCCTTCTCCCAATTTTGTTTTACTACATTTTCACTTGTTCTTTTTGTTGGAAAAAAAAAAAGGTAGGGGGAGAGTTTAGGGAGGGAGGCTGACATCAAGAGAGCAGAGAGAGCAACCTTGTGGGAAAATCCTGAAGGGAGATGGTATTGGTGTGTTTAGGAGGAGTTGTTGCTGAAGCAGAGGGAAGGAGAGGGAGGTGGTGAGAGGTGAGCCTGCAGAGGTGGCTGGAGGCTGCATGAAGATTCTATTCTCGTCTAAGGGCCCTGTGAAGCCACAGGAAACATTTTGTATAGGTAAGAGACCTTATTTTGAAAAGTGCATTACTTTGGAAAGATTATTCTGACTGCTTTGTAGAGAAGAGGTTGGCATTAGCCAAGAATAAAAGCAGGAAGCCTGGCTCCAAGGTGATGGCATTGGTCCATACAAGGGAGGTGGCTGCGGAAGGCAGAAAGCGGCAGGTTTGATGTACATTGTGGAGGTGGTCATGGCAGATTGGTGGAGGACAGGCTGGGAAGGGAAGTGTCAGAATGACCCCTATATTTTTGTCTTCATAGTGTCATTTAGTGTACCAGGGAACATTGGAGAAGTGGCTGCTCTTGAGGGAAGATTCGAACAGCTCACTTTGAGATGCCCAAGAAATAGTTAAGAAGAGTTGCCAGCTTGGCAGTTAGATTGTGGGTCTGGAGTGCAAAAAAGAATTCTGGGCTGGAGATAGCAATTAGGAATGATTAGCTAACAGGTAGTTTTTAAGTCTATAGGAGAGAAAGAGGAGGGAGAATGAAGTGAGAGGTTAGGGCTTAATGTTTGAGACAGTGCTTCAAAATATACTGAGCACTAGGTCTGAGACAGAGGAAGCACTCGATAAATAGGTTATAACATGAAAACAGTTGTTGCTGTTGCTGCTATTATTATTCTTAGTGGAGAAAGGGATTAAAACCAGGAGGGCATGGTCACAAAAGCGAAGAGGAGAGGTGTGTAGAGGAGGACGTAACCAAGCCTGCAGAGTCAAGAGCTAGACGTGTTGAATTAGAAACACTGTCCATAAAGGGTTGGACCCATGGGCTCTAACTTTCTCTGAGTCCTGAGGGTGCAGCATTCTTCCTGATTCACTTACTGCTGTTACTTAAACCACCAACAGTCCTTTGCCATTTAAACCTGGTCTGGGCAACCCCCAGGGCTTTCTCAGTTATCTGAGCACGTTCTAATCTATACCCGAACCAACAGAGAGGAGAATCTCTGCCTTTAAGTAGAGATGCATGTGTTCTCATTTTGTTCAGGATAGGGTAGGACCTAGATGCAGATGGACTAGGGCTTCTTACACCAACCGTGTGATTTGAGGGACTCAGAGAAACCTCCCATCTCTCCTCTGATTCCTTTCTGATTGGAAGAGGGAAGGAGGAGGGACAAATTCAGTGAGGACCTGGACTAGGAGCTGGTGATGCTGAACTCATTCCAGTGAGGCCTCCGGGAGAAGGGCCGAGACAACTGAGAAGTGCAGCCCAAGACCTTGGAAAGTGTAAGTGTATGTGTGTTCACATGCTTGTGTAAATATGATGAAGGAGCAAACTACAGAGGAAGAGTCACTACTTAACTTTCCTTAGAGGTTGCTCTGCTGCTGTTTCTATTTAGTTGCTAAGTTATGTCTGACCCCTTTGTGACCCCATGGACTGTACCCGCTGAGGTTCCTCTGTCCATGGGATTTCCCAGGCAAGAGTACTAGAGTGGGTTGCCATTTCCTTCTCCAGGGGATCTTCCCAACCCAGGGATGGAACCTGTGTCTCCTGCTTGGCAGGCAGTTTCTTTACCACTGAGCCACCTGGAAAGCCCCAGAAGTTGCTCAGTCCTGGGCAAATCCCCTTTGCAAGTTGGATGAACCAAAGTATCTAAAGTTCAGACCTGTCCCAGCTCTGAGGGAGGGGCATCATCTGACCACATGGTCTCATTACGGTCTGCTTCCCTGGGCACACAGTGAGATTGGGACTTCTTGATGCTATATATTATACAGGTGGCCTTGTTTTAAGAAAATCCAATAAATAAAAAATTAAATTCTTGATTCAGTTCCCTGAATTGGAATCTGATGGAGGGCAAAGGTCGTGTCTTATATTTCTTCCACATCCTTCACCCATTAAGCCCTCTATAAATACACATTGTTTCTGTACTAAATCATTCATCTCAGGGCTCTTGGAAATAATGAGCTCCCCAGCACTCGAAAGATACATTTCTATTTTCAAAGATTTCCTGGCAACTCTGTATGGGTGTATCTATTTTTCAGTCAAAAATACATCTGTAGACAATTTTAGTCCAAGTGCACATATAACCAGACAGAATCAAATTCATGCATTCATATTGACTTATCATGGCATTGCTCAGCTTGGCAATTTTATTTTAATAGGCAAATATGTACTTTATAATCAATAATAATTCTATTCCTAGGTGCATAGGAGGAAAAAGGAGTATAGCACATACTGCCTATAGGAAACTGGGATTTTCAATATGAGTTAAATTTTCCAGGCAAACAGCTATAACCTTTAAAAAACTTTTCTTGGCTTTTAGAAGAACAAGCTTCTGGGACTCTAGGACCTGCTCAGAAGGGAAAACGAATCTGCTGAACACAAAGAACTTGCATAAATTCCAGGTGGACAAATTCTTCTGGGTCCCCATCCTCTCCCCCAGTACAGGAGAGATGACTCGTCTGGTGGCAGGGTCCTCAGTCTCTGGGGAGCGGGGAGCCTGGGGCCGGCTGTGGGGTGCGCTGACTTGCCCTTCTTAGGCCCAGATTCTGCTGCACATACACCCCCCCAGCAACCTGGCACCATCCACGGGATCCAGAGGAGTCTTTATTTTGTATAATTATCCAAAAGTTAAGAGGCCCTTGCCCCCCAAATCTCTGTATATTTATTTTTTTATTCTTTTTGGAAGGGTAGATTCTAATGTCTGCTACTGTTGGGCTTCTGGCTCCCTTTTGGCATTTCTGTTGAATTCCAAGGAGCTAAGATGTTTCAAAGCAGGGTAGTGGGGGAGGGGAGGAGAGGGATCCTATCCTATAAAAAGCTGGATTTATTTTGCTTGTCTGTTTTCTAACTCCTCTTGGTGTGTGTCTCCTTGTGCCACTGCTGTAGTACATTATGACCACAAATATGCCTCTCCCCGATGGAGTGCTGTGTGGAGTGTTCCAGAGAGACGAGTCGTTTGAAGTGAATACGTTCACTCCGTGAGCCACACTAAGAACAGACTTTTATGCATTTATACCTGTGTGGGGCCACCCAGGCTGTGAGTGTCTTGGAACTTTGGGGCTCGTAATTTAAGGAAACCACTTTTATGCATAAATGAGAAATACATCCCTGGTTTGTGCATCACTGAGGGCTGGGCCGTGAGGAAATGGCAGCCACACTCACAGAAGGAGCAAGAAAACCACAGCTTTGCCTGCAAAATTGGCTGCTTGGAGCAAAGTGTGCTAGCACACTGGACAGGTTATATGCTCAAATTTGCTAAATCATTTATAGGAATCTCTTCTAAAAACAGAAATCTTTCCTTAAGCATTTGTGTTCTGAATTAGACACATCTCTATTTAACCTTCTTTAGTTTTTATTATTATAGTGGAGTGCAGGTGCAAGTGTGGAAAAGCAAACATTTGAGAAAAGCTATGGTTTTTTTTTTTTTTTTTTTTTTAGAGCAGCAAGTCTCCGTTTGCAACCATCTGATGCTTTGCAGTGGGTGAGCAAAGGGCTTAAAACAGTACCTTCTCTTTAGGACAGTGAGGTTGTGAAATATAATAATAACAAGTTGTTATTTTGAATTGTGAACATAAGTAATGGAAAATGATGACACCAATTCCCTTTACGCACAAGAGTGTCATGAAGTCCTTTATCATAGACTGTTACTCTGGAGGGCTGCCCGGGTGGCATAGTGGTAAAGAATCCAACTGACAATGCAGGAGACATGGATTCTATCCCTGGGTTGGGAAGATCCCCCAGAGAAGGAAATGGTGACTCACTCCAGTATTCTTGCCTGGGAAATCCCAGGGGTACAGTCCATGGGGTTGCAGAGAGTAAGGCACAAGTTATCGACTGAAACAACAAAACATTACTCGAGTGTGAGGGGGAGCTAGCTGCAGCTGGCCAAGAAGAGAGTCCTGAAATAAAGCAAAAGATAGAGACTTGGCCTAGGTCTGGGCAGGTGAGGAATCAAATCCTGCCAAGGTAAAATGAGCGCGTAGGTTATAGTATGTAGAAATATAGGTATTAGAGAGGTTGAATGCTGCGTCCTCAGGTGGAGGTCGTTTTCTTTGCTTGCTTTCATGATTCCTGTTGAGGGTGGATAGATCTGAGTTTTATGGTAAAAAAAAAAATCCTGCCTGCCAATGCAGGAGATGTAAGAGACGCAGGTTTGATCCCTGGGTTGGGACAATCCCCTGGAGAAGGGTATGGCAAGCCACTCCAGTACTCTTGTCTGGAGAATCCCATGGACAGAGGAGCCTGGCGGGCTGCGTTCCATAGGGTCTCAAAGTTGGACATGACTGAACTGACTTACATGCACAGACCTGAGTTTACACGTTCTAATTCCTGGCTGAAAGGAGATGAGAGATCTGTGGGTGATGACAGTGATGATGACCACACTGGTGATGATAGCGAGCACTTAACCCAATGATTACTGTGCTCACTATTCCAGCATTTTAACTCATTAATTCTCACAGGACTTACAACGTGGACCCTAGTGTCATTCCCATTTTACAGATGTAGACCAGGAGACAGAGCTTACAAAACTTACCTAAGCAAAATAAATGACGGAGCCAGGATTGAACCTAGGCAAGCTGTCCCCAGAGTGTGAGTTGATACTCATAACTAGATTTCTTGACATATATTGCCCAACATAACTTGGCTAGCCTATTAAATACTTTTTCTGAGGAACCTACTATGCAAGTTGACTTGGAAGCATAACATATCAAAAATACTTTTGTTCTTTCAGCAAATGTCTCTGGCAGCTGGGAAAATATGAAAATAGTCAGCCTCTGTGATTCAATATATAAATTGTTTCCATTCTTATTTGCCTCAAGAATGTCCTTTGAATACTTCTTTTGCACTCCTCCTCAGCACACACCGTGGCTGAGCAGTGGAAAGAGATCTCTGGAAATTTCTTCAGACATTTGATTCCAATGTACTTAGCTCTTAAGAGCTGATGGTGGAGTGGCCATTAGAATAATATTACTTTTTGCGCACTGACAACACAATAGACACTACTCTAGAATTTTTATTTGTGTTATCTCCCTTAATCTTTGATGTGACTGATGAGGCAGGTATTATAATCCCAGTTTTACAGATATGGAAACTGAGGCACAAGTTCAATAATTTGCCTGCTCCATGTGGTTGCAAAGAGTTGGACACGACTGAACGACTGAACTGAACTGAACTGAACTGATGTCAGAAAGAAAGCTGTAAATCTTGGATTTGAACTTATGTTAGGAAGACTTTAGAGTTTTTACTCTTTACCACTGCAGTACTGGAGCTTTAGAACCTGGTGACACGGATCTAGATAACAATGTGAAAATTACTATGTCAATTTCCCAAGTGTAACAGAGAGAAGCAAAGTTTGTCTCCCCAAAATATCTCTTTGCCATGTGGATTATTTCAAGCTTAAAACAGTAAGTCAAAAGACTCAGAAAGAAACTTGGACCTCCGCTCTCAGCTGCCTAAATAATTGAGATAGAAGGTCTATTTGCAATAGAGTTCTCATCAGAGGTATCTGTACAGAATCTGGGCTAAGCTTGGTGGGGGAACCTCTAGGCACGTCCTAGAGATCAGAGTCCACTCTGCATCATGTTGTCTCTTAGGGAACAAAGCATAGCAGACATTTGTTTACCAAGCATGTGCTCTTCTGTCTTCATGTGAATTGCCTTCCTTCCCTTTGAAGCCCCAACCCCCCTGCCCTCATCCTCATTTGTCTTTAGCTGAAGATAGAATGTCAGGTGAGGGTTTTGGCCAGTTTGATGAGTTATTCAGTTCTCCTGAGTCTCTCTCATGTATACATGTTATTAAATTTTTGTTTGATTTCACCTATTGATCTGTCTGTCTCATGTCAATTTAATTAGATCAGCTAGAAGAAAGTAGAGGGTAGAGGGAAATTTCTTGCTCCTTGACAGTAACTGAGAGATTTGTGATGGGTTTTGTAGTGTGTCAACTTGGCTAGGCTGAACCACATTACCAGAATTCACTTTCTTGTATGTTTCTGGTGACAGAAGAACTGAAGGAAAATTCTTGGGAGATTTGGAAGACTAAAGGGAAGCATCGGCCATCCTGTAGCTTGCAAGTATTGTTGCTGATCTGCTGAGTCACTTTATGATGGGCGTGGAATAGCAGCTAGTCTGCAATGCTCTCCTTCCCTTGAACCCTGCTTCAGTTTCTCTGTGTCCTGGGCCAGGTATGTGTGTTTAGCTCTGTGATGAAGAGTCTAGTTCTGTTTGTCACCAAGGTCAGACACAGATTTTATCTACCCTTGAGGGGTTTCAGCTAGTGCCTATGGCTTCCAGCCTCCCCTTGGTATCCTTTACAGCCATCCTCTTTCGCTGTGTGTATGTCTCACTCCAGCACCAGAGGTAGAGACAACAGCCTCATAGGGACTGTTTATCTTGATCCCCACAATTGCACAAGGTCAATTCTCTGGAACGAATCTCTACTGGTTCTGTTTCTATGATTGAACTCCACTGATATGGTCCTCTGCAGGTCATCCTTACCGTGTCCCACACCAAGACCATTGCTTAGGCTCTATATTTTACTATGCTATTTTATTTGATTCTTATCTATGAATAGGACTGCTGATCCCATTTCACAATTTCACAGATGATGAAGCTGAGATCTTGTGAGGTTTGATGGCTTTCCCACAAATTGGACAGGATTAGGGATGTTAAAGAGAAAAACCACTGGCTCAAACTGGTGTCACTTGCGCGATAGCCCATGATATCAAATCTCCATTGAACACCTGACTTAATTTCAAGTTTCAACCTTCCCCAGGGATGTGATTGGCCAGTCTGGAATTTTCAGCTCAGCACCAATGAGGTAATATGTCTCATGGGCCCTTTCCATTCCCCACCTGAGAGAAAGAAGAGTTGGTCTGTATGATAGACCTTCACCCTTATGCCCAAAAGAATATGACCTGGCCCGAAACAATCTTTTCTTTTCTATTGCTAATAGCTTCCTTGCCTCACCCTCCTGCCTATAAAAACCTTTCATTTTGTACACCCTTTCTGAGTATGCTTCTATTTAGTAGCTGGGATGCTGCCTAATTCATGAATCATTGAATAAACCCAATTTGATCTTCATATATTTACTCAGCTAAATTTTGTTTTTAACAGATTCAAAGCCATTAGCCCTGGAAGTTGGGTCCTAAACTTATTCTGATTTTCAATATCGTGACTTTTCAAACCAATGCACATATACTTGGTATTAGATCTTGTTGCCTGAGTCAGCTTCTCTGTCTGTAGTTTGAACTGAGATTTGTCAGAGAAAGTCAAGTTATAATAGAGCTTGATTTGGCATTATCTTCCATCTGTTTGAAAATAATCTGCTTCTACAGACTGATTTTTTCTGTCCCCTCAAAATTCATATTTTGAGATCTTAACCCTCAGTGTGATGGTATGAGAAGTTGGGGGCTTTGGGAGGTGATTAGATCATGAGGGTGGATCCCTCATGAAGGCAGTTAGTGCTCTTATAAAAGAGACCCTAGAGAGCTCCCTTGTCCCTTCTGCTATGTGAGACACAGTGAGAAACAGCTATCTTTAAATCAGAAAGTTGGTCTCACCAGATACACAATCCATGGGCATGCTGATGTCAGACTTGCCCAGCTCTCAGAACAGTGAGAAATAAAGTTTATGCTGTTTATAAGTCACTGGGTCTATGGTGTTCTGTTATAGCAGAACCTGGAATGACTAAGACATGTGCTGATGAATTTTTTCATGGCTCACTCATACTGTTTACATTCTCTTGTCTTTCACAGGCAAAAGTGTTACTGTCTAGGGCAAGGGAGCCTAACAGTGCTCTTTCTTGCTGATCAGGCACCTTGAAAAGGAAACAGGCCACTTTGAGGAAAATCAATAATAGAAAGTCTTCTGGCAGTTTATAAAACAGAAGTACTATATTTACCTAGAGGTGAAATCAGGATTAAGCTCAAAAGGACATCAACCCATTAATCTCTTGCCTGTAGACAGACAAAACTGTTGTTATGGGTGTGTGCTAAGTTGCTTCAGTCATGTCTAACTCTTTGCAACTCCATGGACTGTAGACCACCAGGCTCTTCTGTCCATGTGATTTTCCAGGCAAGAATACTGGAGGGGGTTGTCATGCCCTCCTCCAGGGGATCTTCCTGACCTAGGGATTGAACCTGCATCTATTATGTATCCTGCATTGGCAGACAGGTTCTTTAACACTGGCACCACTTAGAGAAAACTATGTTGTTATAGTCTTCTTTAAAACTGAATCTTATCTGAAATGTCTTTGAAATGATTCTTGGCACACATGACCACATATAGAGCCCACTAGAATGTCAGCTATATGTAACCAGAGACTTGTCTTGCTTATGATGGTCTCTAGGTTGCAGAGAGTTGGACACGACCGAAGTGACTTAGCAGCAGCAGCAGCAGCAGCAGCAGCAGCACCTGGTATATTAACTGTGCTTAATGCACAGTAAGCACTTAAAAAACATTGACTGAATAAAAGATACATAATCTGAAAAATACATGTGTGTATGTATTTTTTCAGATTCCTTTCCATTATAGGTTATTAGAAGATTTTGAATGTAGTTTCCTGTGCTATAAAGTTGTGTTTAACTGAATTGAATAAAGAGAAATATTTTTTTTAATGTTTATTTATTTTTATTTATTTATATGGCTCCACTGGGTCTTAGCTGCAATGCAACAGGTGTTTTAGTTCAGCGTGTGGGATCTAGTTCTGTGATCAGGGATTGAACCTTGGGCCCTCTACATTGGGAGTGTGGAGTCAGCCACTGGATCACCAGGGAAGTTCTGAGAAACCTTTGCAGATGAATATTTCCCTCGTGGGGCTTCCCAGGTGGTGCTAGTGGTAAAGAACCCACCTGCCAATGCAGGAGACATAATAGACATGGGTTTAATCCCTGGATTGGAAAGATCCCATGGAGGAGGGCATGGCAACCCACTCCAGTATTCTTCCCTGGAGAATCCCAAAGACAGAAAAGCCTGGCAAGCTACAGTCTATAGGATAGCTAAGAGTTGGACATGATTGAAATGACTTCGCAGGCAGGCAGAAATTTATCTCTCTCTTGTGATGATAGCCATGGGCTGAGTGGCTATTTCATCCAACTGTTTTAGAACATATGTGTGTTCGATGTGTCTACACATGCATACACATCAGCATGTTTAATACACACAGATGTTTACTCCTGTGACAGATCTCTTTCCCAAACGCTGCATTATAATCACGTAGGAGTTAGCCAGTTAGCTATGAAAGGGGTTAATACCTCCACGGCCAGGAGCTTCCTTCTCAAATGGCCATACTGCCATCCATATTACTGATTGGAAGTCCTGACTGTTTTTGAAAAAAGGTGACAAAGGTTAATAAGAAAGAGTAGTTCAGGCCACATGGAAGAAAGAAAAGGAAGGGAGGAGTATTTTGAATAGCTTCCAAGCTGAAACCTCTCAGTAGATGTTAAATGATAAGAATTCTCCTTAAAGTTTTAACAATGGAATGAGAGGGAAGGAATTTTCAAGAGGCAAGCCTCAGGCCCCCTCTCTGTTATCGAAGAGCCTTTAGGAAAAACTGCTTTCCTGAGTTTGCTGTCATGTTGAAATGAAATGAACAACATAGTAAAAGGAATAACTTTAAAATGTGGGGACTGGCTAGTCTCTTTATCTCATTGGTTCCCTCTCCAGCCCCCTTCCCTCCTGTTGGTTTCGACTGCTCTGAGTTATTGCTCTGCATGGTGAGTCATCCTGGTTCCAGTCCACATTTCCTTGGTCATTGCACACACTACCCATGAGCCTGAATGCAGCTATTAAGTCCAGGGGTTCTCATTGGTTAGAAATAATGGGGTTTTCTAGTGTTGTTACAAAGCTTATCTGCTCAAGTTGTTTCTCAATATCAAATCACAGTAGAAAAACAGAATTTCTCTGCTTAACACAGGTAGGTTTACACTTGGGATCATTGATGGCTTAAGCAAAGACTTTCCACCTACAGCCAAGTGATTAATGGCTTACCCATCTGCACAGAAAACCAATGTTTTAATCTTGGCTTGAAGGCGTCACGTCACCTGCAGTTTCCTAACAACCACGTATTTCCCTCAAAGTAAAATACCAAACAAAGACAATGAATGCTTGCAAGTTAGATTTTTATTCCTTTCCTCAGTTCAGCAAACTGGAGGAACTTGTTGCTTATGTTACTGGTTTGTGTTGACTCTGGGGAGGGCCCTGAGAATGTGGCCTGATTTAGGGTGTATTTTGTTCCCATGTTGTCTTCTTTTAGTTGGAGAGGAAAGTCCCTCCCTGCAGTGGTCATCAACACCAATTTCTTTATCAGTTAGACCTAATCACGTAACTAGACCTGAAGAGTTTTTGACTTTCCTTGGAAAACTGGGAGAGTGTGTTTGAGGCAAATAAAATGAAAGCTCAGACATTTTTCTGTCTTTTGTTAAATTTTCCATCAATTGGATCCATCCTTGAGTATCAAAGACTGCTTTCTATTCAACTTCTGGTCTAAAAGTACTAAGCATACACTCCTCAAAGGTTGAGTGCTAAGTCGCTTCAGTTGTATCCAACTCTTTTGTGATCCCATGGACTGTAACCTTCCAGGCTCCTCTGTCTAAGGGATTCTCCAGGCAAGAATGCTGGAGAGGGTTGCCGTGCCCTCCTCCAGAGGACCTTCCCAACCCAGGGATTGAACCCCCTGATTCTTACGTCTCCTGCATTGGCAGATAGGTTTTTTACCGCTAGTGCCATCTAGGAAGCCTAAAAATATATATATCATATATATTTATAAACACACATACACACACACATGATGTGAAGTCATTTCTGTCTTGAACAACATTCAGACTGGTGGTCTGCCTCGATGTCTAAAGAAGAGTCAACAGGCTACTTGACTTGTGCCACCGCCTGAGCCCTCATCAGTTCGCCTAGACCACTGTGATCGATTCCTGACGAAAGCACTTGCTTTCACCCTTGGCTCCTGACAGCCATTTTCTACACAGCAGCCAGACCAATTTAGAAAACTGAACCCAACCATGTCACCCTCCCTCCCCACTTTATCACTTTCTTTTTGCTTCCACTGAAATAGGAGTAGAATCCAAATGCCTTACCACTGTCTGCACAGCCCTGTGACCTGCCTCTCTCTCTCTCTAACCTGTCCTCTTAAGGATACCTGGTGTTTATTCTATACAGATCCCTTCTGCCTCAGGAGCCCTTTCACTCTTCCCCAGGCTTCAGCAAGGCTAGTTTTTCTCTGTTCATTCAATTGTCTTCAGTTCAGATGACATTGTCCAAGGAAGGACCTTCCTACTCACCCTGGCTAAAGGAACCCCCTGACTCCCCCACCTCTGTCCTTTTACTTTATTTAAACCATATTCTTTAAGGAATTTGGCGCTGCCTAAAATCACCAGATGTGCTATTTATAAAAGTGTATATTGTGTGGTACCACCACAGGGGTTCATGCCGTGAAGGCAGTGCCCTTATCCACTTTTCTGTCACTATTTGCAGTGCCTAAAATGATACAGACATATTCTAGGGGCTCAGAGAATTATCTGATGAGTGGATGAGTAGCTTAATAATTCCACTTTAAAAGTAGTGTTGTGTAATTTGTTGATTTGGCCCCAGCTTTTTTATTTTGAAAAACTTTAATCATAATTACCAGTGCTGATTGGTACTTAGGGAATATTTTAGTTGGAAATATTGTTCAAACATTATTCCAAGGAGACATTCCCTTAGCAACATCTCTGACAAGCAGTCATCTAACTTCTATTAAAATAGCTCCAGTGTTGAAAACCTCACTCCTTATTTATGTAGCGTGTTCAAAGGTTAGACAACTCTGGTTTTTTTTTTCCCTGTAAAATAAAGTAAAATCTTCCTATTATGCTAAATCTTAATCCTAGTCCTGTCCTGAGGGGTTTTACAAGATAAGTCTTTTCCTCTTTCACACAGAAGAATTATCCCATGGAGGCTGCTCTTGGCAAAATTTCTCTTATAACTTCAGTGATTCCTTACATGACACTTCAGTGTTGTAACATTTTTCAGAAAATGCCTGCTTCCTTTTCCTTTCCCCCGAATGCATTCTTCTTTGCCAACATTCCTATTAAATTCTGCCACCCATTTGTGGAGCACAATATAAAGCCATCAAGCATGAGAAAGAAATCAGGGCTCTGAAAAATCATTGAAAGACTGAATGTTGTGAGAGTTCTCTAATTATAGACTTAAGGAAAGGAAGCATGAGAGACCACCAGACTTCTCCCTTTATGCTAACATGGAGACAGAAAGGCTTTGCAGGTGTCACTCTTTCTCTGTGGATCCTCAGTAGGAGAGCATTCATTCTACAAGAAAAGGCATTCCTTACTTCTTGACCGTATGGTTCCTCTACATCTTCAGTCCAAAACTGCAACAAATATAGATTATTTTTCCAACACTTAATATTGCTTCAAAGGCTACAGTTCTTTCCTTCCTGGTCCCTTCCCAACTTCAGTAACAACAACAGTACAAAAGCTGGATTCATCACAGGAACAAAGTGGTGACTCTACTTCAAACAGAAAAGTGATCAAATGGATAATCCTTGCCCCTTGGATTTCTCTGAAATTACTTTGGTTTGTACACTTGGGATGGTGTGTGAATTACCTGGCTGTGTTGAAATGGCTTGAACAGATTCCAAGAATCCACTGAAGTTGGAGTAAAAATCAACAAACAAACAAAAAACAGTTTAAAGAATTTAAAAGTAGCAGGCCAAGAAATGTTTATTTTTTTTTCTCCCATTCCAAATGAGTAGGTTTCTTAACATCTATTTCTGTAGACTTAAGTTCCTGTTTGAAAACTAAAATCAATTTGACTCTATTAGTGGCAGTTATTATTTCATGAGAAAATAGAGTTCTTCAGTGCACAATACTGACCCATTGCGAGGTAACTGATTTTATGAAGATAATGACTTGGGGACCCTGGTGTTGTGGGCACATAGGCAGGGAGACAGAAGGTGGCTTCACAAGCCTAAAAGGGACATGATGCCCTCAGACACATTTCAGTCATTGAAATGCTCACTGCCAGCTTCTTACTCAAAGCACAGAGTTGGACAACATTTTCTACTTCCATACACACCTCTTGGCTGGCCTCTAGGACTTGGACAAGTGATTTCTTTTCCCATCCAAAGCTGCCCTTAATCTCTATTTAAACCAATAAAATTTTACAACAATAATAATGGTGGATAGAAACTCTGAAAATGACTGGAGTTATACCTCTGAGGGCCTCTTTGAACTAGTTTTCCTAATAGACTCCAGCTCTCCTGGTACTTCCTTGAAGGTCCAGTGATCAGTTTGTGGAATCCAGACTTCACTAAGATGGAAATTACAAAAGAATCCAGTTCATTATTATTATTTTTTTAACCTTTCAAGGTTATTCATTTCTGCACGTTTGCAGGAAAAGAAAGATTTTAATATAAGGAATTATCATTGATTCTAGACATTTGTGGTTAAGGATTCCCGAAGGGAGAATTTAAAGATTCTTGATTTTCTTTGATGGTCATAGTGTTTTAATGTGATCTTTGCTAAGTTGTCCTTGATGGAATGAAGAAAATTGGGGAGGGGTATATGCAAGAAGATAAATGAGACAATAGCGATGTGCCTGAACCCAGACCCGCTGTAGAGACTAGAGTGGGAATTCGAGGAGATGAGCTAAGAGGATTGGTAGAGTCCAAGGAAATTGTTGTATCATCTGTTTAATAGTTCTCCAGGGAGAAGATGCACATTTTGCTAGAGGAGAAGCCAGGGCAGATTTATTTGGTAATGTGTGGCCCATCTTCCACAACTGGAGAAAATTAGATCTCCATCCGTGAGGTAGACCTGGCAAGTGTATGTTGGAGATCATTTCTTCATTACTGGATTGTCAGTGCGCAGTGTCAAAACCTAGAGCTCCCAAAGACAGTATGAGAAATCAAAGATAGATGCAGCTTACAAATGACACCTCTTTGCTAAAGATGGTGGACATTTCCAGGAGAGCATTCTATTTCTCATGTAGAGATTTTTAAACTTAAGAGTTCTTGAAGAATCTGTATAAGGTGAGAGAATAATAGTATTATACAAGTTGCAAGAGTTCTGGTCACTGGTGTTTGTGGTCGAGATTCTTAAACTGAAGTCTTTATCTTAAAATCACAGAGTCACTTGTGAGGGAATGTTCTGTACCAATTTTCAGGCTAGTACTCTGGAAGGAATGTAAAACAGAGTGAAAATTACACATAGACGCAAACGTCTGTTATCTTCATAGACAATTTCTTCTACTAGGATAAATCAAGGCCACCCATCATTGAAAGTGATGGAAAGATGAGAAGACCTGGTAGCTTTAACTTTCCTCTGGATGCAGATAGCCAACGTTACTTTGCTCTACTCTTGTTTTTCGTAATTCAGCCAGGCCTATCATTGTTCTTTCATTAGAGCTGACTCTTGCTACGTCTGTGTGGCCAGCTGGTATCTTTGCTCATCTGTGTATCACCTCTGAGGTTAGCTTGGGTTTCCATCTCTACTCTGTCACTTGCAAGTTGTGTGGTGGCAGGACCATCACTCATTTTAGCCTACTGTTAGCCTGGAAAACAGAGCTTGAGGCAAAACTCTAGAGGGAAATGCCATGCTAGAGAGATAATAGTGAAAGAAAAAGAGGCAGCATAGGAGGAAGAGCAAATATGAAGGGCTATATTCCAAGCTGGCCAAAGTTCTGTAACTATTTGGGTTACTCATCCCATCTTTTAGGACATCTTCAGGGTGCCATATAAATGATCAGAACTGTCTGAGAACAGTTTATCTGTGGGAAGTGGGAGAGAAGGATATACCCATCAGCTCTCATCTCCCGTAAGTCAGAGTTTGCCAACATTCCTCTGCACTTCTCGGTTGTACCAGCTGGTCCTCCCAGAGCCACTGTGGAAGGCTGGACCCAGGAGAGCCACTGCCTTCTCATAT
The DNA here is from genome assembly GCA_006408675.1 of Madoqua kirkii. Classification (NCBI taxonomy): domain Eukaryota; kingdom Metazoa; phylum Chordata; class Mammalia; order Artiodactyla; family Bovidae; genus Madoqua; species Madoqua kirkii. The sequence continues at coordinate 19,394 of SJYC01066285.1, read as the reverse complement.
CCTGTAGGACCAGGCCCACTGGCCATGTGTATGAACACCAGGAGGCCCTCATGACACCTCATACCACAGAGATTAAAAAAGCCTTCTGCAAGTGGCAGAAAGCTCTGGTGGGAGGTGGAAGGAGGGAGGAAAGGTGCTTTCAGGCATGTCCATAATGACATAGGTTTCCAGGAATAGCTGCTACAGCATGCCCAGCTGGCCTGGCATACAGACTAACACCATGAAGACAGATGAACCTTCCACATACAAAGATCCAGAACTCTCCTTGCTTCCTGTTGGTCATGAGCAAAAGGAAATTGTCACTAAATTAGGTTGTATGGACCTTACTTGTTGCCTCAGCAGGGAAAGCTTCTATTTCCATTTGGGTTGGAGCAGCCAGGAACAAAATCTGAATTAAGCTTGCACTGAGATTGCAGAGCAACAGAGAAAGAATGGAGAAATAGGAACTCAGTTCACAGATCAACTTCTCCCAGCATGGCAAGAGGGATTTGATATTAATGAGTGAAGCCAAAATTCCACAACTGGAGAAAATTAGATCTCCATCCGTGAGGTAGACCTGGCAAGTGTATGTTGGAGATCATTTCTTCATTACTGGATTGTCAGTGCGCAGTGTCAAAACCTAGAGCTCCCAAAGACAGTATGAGAAATCAAAGATAGATGCAGCTTACAAATGACACCTCTTTGCTAAAGATGGTGGACATTTCCAGGAGAGCATTCTATTTCTCATGTAGAGATTTTTAAACTTAAGAGTTCTTGAAGAATCTGTATAAGGTGAGAGAATAATAGTATTATACAAGTTGCAAGAGTTCTGGTCACTGGTGTTTGTGGTTGAGATTCTTAAACTGAAGTCTTTATCTTAAAATCACAGAGTCACTTGTGAGGGAATGTTCTGTACCAATTTTCAGGCTAGTACTCTGGAAGGAATGTAAAACAGAGTGAAAATTACACATAGACGCAATGTCTGTTATCTTCATAGACAATTTCTTCTACTAGGATAAATCAAGGCCACCCATCATTGAAAGTGATGGAAAGATGAGAAGACCTGGTAGCTTTAACTTTCCTCTGGATGCAGATAGCCAACGTTACTTTGCTCTACTCTTGTTTTTCGTAATTCAGCCAGGCCTATCATTGTTCTTTCATTAGAGCTGACTCTTGCTACGTCTGTGTGGCCAGCTGGTATCTTTGCTCATCTGTGTATCACCTCTGAGGTTAGCTTGGGTTTCCATCTCTACTCTGTCACTTGCAAGTTGTGTGGTGGCAGGACCATCACTCATTTTAGCCTACTGTTAGCCTGGAAAACAGAGCTTGAGGCAAAACTCTAGAGGGAAATGCCATGCTAGAGAGATAATAGTGAAAGAAAAAGAGGCAGCATAGGAGGAAGAGCAAATATGAAGGGCTATATTCCAAGCTGGCCAAAGTTCTGTAACTATTTGGGTTACTCATCCCATCTTTTAGGACATCTTCAGGGTGCCATATAAATGATCAGAACTGTCTGAGAACAGTTTATCTGTGGGAAGTGGGAGAGAAGGATATACCCATCAGCTCTCATCTCCCGTAAGTCAGAGTTTGCCAACATTCCTCTGCACTTCTCGGTTGTACCAGCTGGTCCTCCCAGAGCCACTGTGGAAGGCTGGACCCAGGAGAGCCACTGCCTTCTCATATCCTGTAGGACCAGGCCCACTGGCCATGTGTATGAACACCAGGAGGCCCTCATGACACCTCATACCACAGAGATTAAAAAAGCCTTCTGCAAGTGGCAGAAAGCTCTGGTGGGAGGTGGAAGGAGGGAGGAAAGGTGCTTTCAGGCATGTCCATAATGACATAGGTTTCCAGGAATAGCTGCTACAGCATGCCCAGCTGGCCTGGCATACAGACTAACACCATGAAGACAGATGAACCTTCCACATACAAAGATCCAGAACTCTCCTTGCTTCCTGTTGGTCATGAGCAAAAGGAAATTGTCACTAAATTAGGTTGTAGGACCTTACTTGTTGCCTCAGCAGGGAAAGCTTCTATTTCCATTTGGGTTGGAGCAGCCAGGAACAAAATCTGAATTAAGCTTGCACTGAGATTGCAGAGCAACAGAGAAAGAATGGAGAAATAGGAACTCAGTTCACAGATCAACTTCTCCCAGCATGGCAAGAGGGATTTGATATTAATGAGTGAAGCCAAAGGGAGGAGGAATGAGGCTAGTGAGGAGGATGTGTATGCATTAGTCTATTGGAGAAGGGGCAGTGCTTTTGTGATGGGGTGGGGTGTCACCTCCTTTAATGGTTTTTTGTCCTTAATGTCTGGTCATGGCTGCCTGTAGTGTGTCATTTAATATGCTGATATGGTAAACTCAGTGTTATTGTGAGATTTGGGGTCTGTTGCACGTCAGATTCATCACCATCTTGATCCCAGCTGGTTCCATACGATTTTTTGGTTTGTTTGTTTGTGTCTCTATAGCTTGCTTTCATATCTCAGGACCCTGTGAATTAAAGGTTTATGTTAACTTCTGCTAAAGGCAGAAGTTGACAGGTTTTGAGCAAGGACCTGGCGCAACTTTGGCAAATGAATTATTTCTGAATGAATCTAGGGCAGGATGTAGCATCACTTGGGTCTGGCCCCTTACCTAGCCTTTCTACACCTTGGTTTCTCTACAGGTAATGAGTAGTAGCTATTGTTTCCTCTTCTCTCCACAACATCCTCTTTCTCCAACCACATGCCTCACTCAGCTCTAAGTCTGAGTGCTTGGGGTCTCTTACCCTTGGGATTTCGTCTTTTGCCAGGCTTTCTAAATTGCTTCACTGATGGTTTTCAAGGATTCTAGCAACCATCCTCTTAACTGAATGGGAGTGACTCTTGCGTATTCCTTACTTTCAAAGAGAAATAGATGAGCATGTTATTTAGGTTCTCTTAATGCTTCTTTTTTTTGTTGTTGTTTTTGTTGTTTTTTTTTGTTTAACAATGACCTGACAATGTCTGCATTTGGACAGTCTTTCTGAAACACTGTGAGCATAATATTGCCAGTTTTGTTTCTTAAGAGGAAGTGTCTCTTATGAATGGCAGCAGAGTTTTTCATAGGAGCACATGTATCACAGCTTTTGGCTATTGACATTGAGGAGGTAGGAATACTCTTTACTGTCACTGTGTTTATTATTTTGATTTAATATTCATTGATGTCCCCTTATTTCCTGACCTTGTTATCTAAGGAGGTTTTTCTTTCTGTTTAATCCCATGGTGTGACTCCTTAATAAGGTGACAAGCTGCCCAGCAATAGAGAAAGGGGTGATACGTACCTCTACCCCTCAACTGCACAGAACAGGGCTCAACAGGTCAGGGATGTGAATTGGGTCCCAGGAACAAGCACTGGATCGAGGTATGAGGAAATAGCCATGTGGGTTTCCAAGAGAGGACAAGTCAATGGATGACTCTGGTTCAGTGTCCTTAGGGAATTTAACATGAGCACAGGCCAGTGCTGCCATTAAATACAAGGGACTGCCTTCAGGTTGGCAGATGAGAGACAAAGTCAAGAGTTAGGAGCTGAGTAGAACCAGAATGAGGCAAGATCCGGAGCAATACAAGAAAGTTTTGGATAATTGTAAGAATGAAGCCAGAACATGATAACCTGACTTTAATGGCCATTGGCTGGACAGACCTCAGCATGGGAGACTGGTGACATTGATTCAAGTATAGTACCTAATTGGGGTGGTCTTCCCAGGTGGCTCAGTGGTAAAGAATCTGCCTACAATGCAGGAGATGCAGGTTCAATCTCTGGGATGGGAAGATACCCTGGTGGGGGAAATGGAAACCCACTCCGGTATTTTTGCCTGGAGAAACCCATGGACAGAGGAGCCTAGTGGGCTACAGTCTGTGGAGTTGCAAAGAGTTGGACGAGACAGTGAGCTCACACACACCCATATATACCTAACCAGGGTAGATCTAACGTATGACCAGGACTGCTATGTAGAAGGGATCTTTTAATAAAGACACATCTCCTCTCAGATCTCCAGCTGCATATAAGCACTGAGCTATACATTGTGGAAAATAAATATATATGTAAATAATTCCAGTTTGGTCAAGGAAATAATATAGCAGCAGGTGGAATTTACCCTCTTGCCTTGGTTTTCCCCCTCCAACATGATATATTGGATTGGCCAAAAAGTTTGTTTGGATTTTTCCATAATATGTTACAGAAAAACCTGAATGAACTATTTGGCCAACAATACATCTCTCATAGCTGATAAATGCGAAACTGCCTTTAGCACCCCTCCGATGTGTACACATTGGCCGGCTCTTGCCAGAGGCGGAAAGCCAGCAAGCCTTTGTTTTATGCTGTCTCAGAGTATTTCATGTTCCCTTGGACAGAGAACCTCCTCTTCTTGCTTTCGATATGGGGACTTTTCAGCTTGCAGCTTGGGTAAGGAAGCCATGTTTGGTTAATGTCAAATTTACTCGAAACTTGGCTGGCCTCAAAGTTTATGTGGTGGAAACTGTAGCTCCTCCCATGGTTTGGATATTTTACATCTACACATTACATTCAAAAAGCCAAAGTTTAGACTCATGGAAAAAAATAGCTAAATTGATGACTAATTTTACATCAGAAACTTTCAACCAGAGGAATAGTGTGCTACACAGTAAGCAGAGCTGCCCCACCCCTGGCCCCCTGCCCTTTGCTTGGATCAAGGAGATTTTCAAGTGTCTCTTTGAGAGAGGGTGGAGAAGGACGTAGTAGAGGCCCAGCTGTGTGGACCCACACAGCAGATGGTCCTCGAAATACAGGCAGCCTGAAATTACTCTCCACTGGGCTCTTCCGACTGAGCTATTGAGTCATGCCGCCACTTGTCATCCTGAAGAGGACTGTTTAGGAGGAAAATGCGGTGGTTTTTCTTGCTTAATATATCTGTACTAGGAGGTCATGACCCATCTTTCTTACTGCACACACTTTTATTTATACACCATAAGGAATAATTTCAAACTCACTCTCCCCACGCCACTCCTTCGCCAGAACATATAGAAATGTCCATGTTCGAAATAAAAAGCTCTTGCTTTCTTGGCTGAATTCAAGATTTTTGTAGATTGTCAACTCCTTAAGAGGGGAGAAGCATAAAATCCAGCTGTAGAAACCCAGAAGTGACCTAACATGATCCAGGTGTTTCTAGTTTTCTTAAGAAAGGAGGCGAATGTCTATACAATGTCTGACCAACCTTATCTGGAGGATACTGCCCGATAACACAAGGTTGCTGCTCATGGTTTCAATGGGGGCTGTGAGTCCACAGTGTGTAACAACAACATGAGATTTATCAAGATTGGTTTTATTCTGAAAGCTTGTACCCTTATATGTATCCAACTCCCATCTTATTCAATGCTCATAAAATGGATTTAAAAGCAATAAACTTGTAAAGACAACATGGTGGGATGGAAAATGTGGAGAGTGGGAAGAAATGGGTTTTAGCCTCAGTTCTGTCACTTGTCAGCCATGTATCTGGGGACAAGTCTTCAATCTTTCTGAGCATCATTTCTTAATCCATAAAATGAAGAAAATAATATTTTCCCTTTGTATCCTACTAGAAAGTAAAGTGTTGTGTTTGGGGCAGATTTATTTACATGGATAACTGGGCTAAAGCTATGGATAAGGCACTTAGCAGTCTGCAGGCTTATCTGCTCTGTCTGTAGTAACATTCTGACCCACCATTCATGAACCACATATGGTCTACTATATTTTTAGGTTGTATTTTTTTAGTGGTTAAAACTGAACTAGTTTGGCAGAACTACTTCTTCAGAGTGAATAACAAGCCATCTGCCAAAATCTTCCTCCTCCATCCTCAAATGCCACTTACTTCTCAAAGCAACCCAAGCTCTTTCAACCTGGAATGAGTCCCAGTGCTGGCTATTTCCATGGCAGGTCTTCTGTTAGTCCTGACCATAGCTAATGGTCATCTGGCAAAATAGCTTCCGTCCAGGGCTGGAATCTAGCTGTAGTCATCCTTACACTTGCCTACCTTGCCTTCTAGAGTAATACGCATGTAGATGTATGGTGAACACTTTCTAAATTGAATTACTTAATTTCCTTGTTCGGGTTGGCGGGGAGGGGGAAATCGTTGTGGTTTCTGTGCAGCATCTGGTGTCGGTGGAGGATGGCATAGGGAAAGAAAATCAGAGTAAGAGTCACTGAACTGGATGGAAATTCGAGCTTTGCCACTGTGTTATTGTACTGTGGCCTTGGCCAAGTCACAGAACTCTCTGAACCTTTGTTTCCTTTTCTTTACAATGAGAGAATAGGATGAGTTGGTCTTTAAGGCTCCTTGTTTTATGCTATCTTCATCTAAGGTAAGATGCTGAGAAGAACTTCAAGCAATTCAAGCAATGTTTTAAAATGGTAGTCAACCAATAGGATGATTCCAAAGCAATAGAAATTGATTCTATTTTGAGTGGTAAGCATTATTTTACATAAATAAGGGATTCAGGGTAAGGAATTTATCAAGTGTATCTGTGGCCAGTTTAAAATTTAAAACCTAGCATGATATGCATAATCCAAGAATATATTAATATCCACTTGGTCTACTGTACAGATTGCAAAAATACATTAGAGTAAAAATAAATATGGATTAGAATTTTAATGAAGTCTTTGAATTTTGGTGGTTATTATTTTTTAAATTTTACCATATATTTTTTCTTCATACTTTCACATTAGAACAATTTGGAGTTATCCATGAAACTTGAAGTATCTTTTAAAATAGCACAGGTATGAAATGTATCTTTATTAGTAGAAAAGGAAAGAACTCTTCCACATGGGTTGGTTAGTTTCAGTTCCAGACTGCAGGACTTTGTCTTGTGGAGTCAAAGCAAATTTGATAGGTACTTAATTGTAATCTTAGGTGGTACACACTGCACAAAATTATTTTATTGCTAGGTCCTTTGTAATTTATTGAGACCACTGTAATACGACCTTGTAGGATCATATACATATGCACATAAACATTTCACTTCTCTTTATATCAATTGTACTGAATCTGCAATGTAAATTTGGCAATCCAGTCAACTTTATGATCCTTTTATCAAGATTGATTTTCCATCTATCTTCTTAAGGACCAAGAAAGAAACTCATAAATTTGAAGGCTGTTTTTTTCCTTCTTCTTTTAAATGCAGTGAAATCTTTACCAGATGAAGTCAACCCTTAAATGAGTGAACTATTTCCATTGTCCAGTTGTCCAAGTAAATTTAAAGCAGAGGGTGTTTTTGACAGCTTTGTTAGTGTAGCTCTTTTTTTTTCCCTTGGTGGTAATTCAAGCATAATTGAGGTCTAATGCTGAGCTTTAAATATGTTCTTGAGACTTGAAAAGGAAGCTTGATGAGGCGTGTATGGCAGCATAACCTCTCAATTATTCACACATTTATATGACTGTAATCACCAAGGCCTCTCATTGTAAATGTTATGAACACTTTTATAACCAGACATTGATATGAGCTAATGGGCAGTGAATTGCAATGCAAATGGTGCAACTACAAATAGTAATCAGAATATGGCCAGGGTCATCCATCATAATTAACATCATCATCACTCATTTCTAAAATCTCTGATGCTGTATCAGGTCACATTTGAGAATTAGCCAAGCAATTGCCAAAACTTGAACTAAAAAAAACATTGCATGTGTTTGACAATGACTCTGGAATCCCATAACTACTCACTGATTTAGTTGAGGACAAGGAAGACTGTCATTTTTTGTGACTTGCTCTTTGAGATTTAAGTAATTTAGAAGGTCTCTGTCTATCATTCAGCATGATCTAACAGATGTATTTACTATTGTATCCAAATCTGGATTCTGCTGGTGTAATAATAGCTAACAAGATGGGAGAAAATCCTGCAAAAATGTTATTTAGTGCCCCTTACCTCATTTGTCCTTTCCTCCATTCCTCCCTACTATCAATCAATTGAATCTTTCAACAAATACTTTTAACAGTTGAGTCATGGGCCAAACACTGTATTAGGAACCAAGGAAACAACCCAGGCCTACTCTCTCACTACCCTTGTAGAGCTTAGGCTTCAGTGTCAGAACCAAGATTCTGAGTATTCCTGAATTAGTCTTATCCTGAACACAATCTCTAAGTCATTAAAAAAAAAAAAAAAAGAGCAATGGGTTGAAATGCATTCTGTTAGAATTTAAGTCTGGGTAACCACTTCCTTCTCTTTCCATGGTAGATTAAGAATAGAGATGTAAACTAGAAGATTGCTGGTCATTTTTGTTTCTTTCCTTGAAACAGTTGTAAAGATGGCTGAGAAGATAATAAGGGTCTAGGCAGTGGCTTAAAGACAACAGTTTGAAAGAAAAAGCTCCAGACAGTCTTGCTGTACAGTTTTCCTATTTCTTGAAAGCTCCTGGCATAGGCAACAATGAAAGTGTCTATTTCCAGATTAAATGAACAAGAGGGATTGTAGGTGTGTATGTGTGTTTTTGGAGATTGTATACTTTAAGTTCTACCATGGACTGAAAATCACATATCATTTATTACACAGCAATTAATGTAAGCATTAACAAACCTAGACAGCATATTAAAAAGCAAAGACATCACTTTGTTGACAAAGGTCAAAGTTATGGTTTTTCCAATAGTCGTATTTGGATGTTGGACCATAAAGAAAACTGAGTGCTGAAGACTTGATGATTTTGAGCTGTGGTGTTGGATAAGACTCTTGAGAGTCCTTTGGAGTACAAGGAGATCCAATCAGTCAATCCTAAAGGAAATCAACCCTGAATATTGATCAGTCCTGAAGGACTGATACTGAAGTTCCAATACTTTGGCCACCTGATGTGAAGAGCCGACTCATTGAAAAAGACCCTAATGCTAGGAAGAGGTTGAAGGCAAAAGGAGAAGGGGGTGACAAAGGATGAGATGGTTAGACAGCATCACCGGCTCAGTGGGTATGAGTTTGAACACACTCCAAGAGATTGTGATGGACAGGGAAGCCTGGCTTTCTGGGGTGCAAAGAGTCATACACAACTGAGCGACTGAACAACAACAATGTAAGCATAATTACGGGTAACAGATGATCAATAAGAGCACCACAGGGCTTGGCTATTCTTTTCTAAGTCCCTTCTCACTAAGGATTGTTAAAACCCAGACCAAGGATAGCTAATAAGAGGCATTAATACAAATGTCAAGATAATGACGTACTAATAGCGGCCCTATCTATCTCCCTGACACATGCTTGTTCTCTTGGGTCTTACAGTGGCTGTTGTTTCTTTTGAGGGTCACCCTTACTCTTCTGTATGGTTATTTCTGTGTGTCAGGGCCCCAGTAACTTTTTCTTTAGGTTTACTTGACACACCGTTTTGTTTTTGTTGTTGTTTATGGTGCTATGCTCAGTCACTTCAGTCGTGCCCGACTCTTAGCGACCTATGGACTGTAGCCCACCAGGCTCCTCTGTTTATGGAATTCTCCAGCCAAGAATACTGGAGTGGGTTGCTATGCTCTCCTCCAGGGGATCTTCCCAACCTAGGAAGAGAACCCATATCTCTAGCATCTCCTGCATTGCAGGCAGTTTCTTTACCCACCAAGCCACCTGCGAAGCCCCTATTGTTGTTTAGCTTTAATCAATTTTGTTCCAGAGATACCTTGCCCCACTCATTTTAATGTGAAAAATGCTTACTTTTAATTACTCATTAGCAGGCAGTGCCAGTTTTTTGTTTTTTTGTTTTTTTGTGTTTTTTTTTTTCTGTGCACTATTATCCGAGTAATTTTCTTTGGACCAAAAATACAATTTTACCTTTGAATTGTTTCCAGACTGAAGTGAAAACAGAGTTCTACATTAGTGGGGAATACAGCTGCTGTCACCCAACCTACATCTGCTCTTAAGTATCCTCCCCACCAAAAGCAGCTTCCTGGTGGAGTGTTTTGAGTTTCATGCCCTCAGTGTTATGAACTGTGCTGGAACAGGTCCTTTCACAGCCACTGCCCTGATGAATCAGTGACTCCAGTGTCTGACAAGACCAGGTTGGACTGATGGGGTATGTTGGATCCAAGGATGGCCTGTCCATAGTCTTGTTACTTATCTCCAGCAGAGGTGTCTGGATAGATAAGAGGAGGCATCCTTTCTCTGCTATCTTGCTGGAAGTTAGAATTAAGGGAATACAGAACACCTGATGAGTTAGCTTAGAAGCCACAGGGTAGACTTGGAATCATGCAGGAATTACAGGTTGAAAACTTGAGGATGAAGATTAAGAGAATAAATGGGGGAGAACAAAGCAGGGATGCACCAAGAAGGTGTGAATGGGCATCTATGAAGTTCTTGCGAGGAAGGGGAAAAAGGCAGACTCACATGCAAGTTCATGGACAGACACAGAGCAACAATCACTGCAATTCCTGACCACTTTCTAAAGCTTCCAATTTTACCTGTGCTTTTTACTTTGGAAAGAGGTACTTTTGCCCCTTATGGCCAAACATCAGTGAAGTGTGATGAATGTTTGTTGAATATTACAGCATTCTAATTAATAGCATTGTAGCAAGTCGGTTAAAAATATCCAATGTAATCACTCTCTTTCTGCTACCACTTGCCATCTGCAAAATCTTCTAAATGCCTTAACATTAGACTATAGCTGGAAAACCACTGGAATTGGTTTTCTCCTTTGTCCATGCTCATTAGAGAAAATCAGATACCATCAATATCTGAACTTGGGGATCTGTATTAAGTAGTTCTTTGTCATTTCATTTTAGCGAGTACTTTATGGGACTAGGAAGCTGTTATATATGATGCAAAAATAGGCTATAATTTTTTTTAAATTTAAACTTAAAAAAATTTATTGCAAGCAAATACCTTGCAATATTGCACTGGTTTCTGCCATATATGATTGAATTTTTTGCTGAATACATGATCTTGAGACCATAAGACATTTGTGTTTCATCCTTATGGTGTGATACCTACCAGCAGATTATCTAGTGAGGAACGCCATGTTCTGAAGGCAGTTGAAAATAGAATTCAATCCTCTGTGGGGTTAAGTGGAAGAATTATATTTTTGAGCATTTACATGAATAACTACATAACCCTTTATTTGTGTGGTTGCCTCTCTCTGTAGAATATGGTTTGGCACAGGGATACACTAAAGCTTTAATTTTGGCAAGTGTAGGATATCACTCACGAGTAAGGTAGGTCTTCCTGAACAAGTTGCTATATAAAATTTACAGCATCCATGCTCACTCACGTATATCTCTTATGCAGTGTGTTTATCTTCTTTTATTAGTTTTTCATGCTTGTGTGGACATTGTTCTTTCCTTCTGTCATCTTCAGTTAACATGGACGGAGTGAGTAGCTTAGGTTGGGGTGGAAGCTAATGTCATCTGTAAACATAAGAAGGTGAAAAACTTCTATGGACATAATTCATGTGGTCCAGAATAACAGGTATTCATGTATATTTTTAATATCTATGTACTTGGTCATCGTTGGTTTGTATTCCTTACCAAGCCCCTCCAACTACACACACACACACCCACAATCCCCACGCCGTCCCACGCACACACCAACCTAACACTGGGTTAGGAACTGTGTTTTTCTTCAGTGAAAAGGGAATTTTCCTGGGGTAGAATACTTGTAGTGTTTTTTTTTTTCCCCATTTATAATTCTAAATTACAGCAGGGACACTGAATTCAAGGCTGGAGGCAGCCACTGTCCTGAGCAGAGGCTTTGTCTCATCAGTCCAGTGGGAATGCCGTGAGAGGGTCCGTGACTTGGGGCCCATCTTGCTCTAATAATGGCTTAACACTCATAAAAGATTTTTAATGGCTACATGAGACATATTTAAATATTAAATGCCATTCCTCTTGGTTGATTCACGAACTCCAACGAACAGGTCTCCTTCGTCGCTTCCAAGGCTGAAGAAATGCGCCTGGCTTCTCACGCCAGAGTGAGCAAAACAAACCCAGGAACAGAAACCTCCACTCCGCCCTGCTCACCCAGCTGCCCTACGGACCGGAACATCCACTGCCTGGTGCACTCTGATTTAGAAACGCAACTGCTTGGTACTCACGTCTAATTCTGCTCCAAGAGAATGAGACTGATCCCCCCCACCCCCCACGCTGCATAGGACCTTTCTGCTTTCGTTGTAATGTGGTTCCTTTGCTCCGGTGCCCCCAGCCTCCAGTGCTGCATCCTACTGGAGGGATCATACCCCTTCTTGACCAGCACTTTGTGCTTCTAAGTTTGAACACACCGGCGCTCGTGGGTCATCTGTCGTTAGATTTCAGGAAAGACTCCAGGACTCTGGAGACCACGTTGCGCTTTTTCTCAAAGCCTAGTGATGGAAGGTAACAGCCTCAGCAGACCCGGTCCTGTTTGCTTCCTCAGAGCCTGTCCTCCCAGGTCAGAGCCTGGCATCCCCTTGCCTAACCACATGATGACCCTGGCTTCCCAGGTGGCGGTGGTAACGAATCACCTGCCAAAGGAGGAGTCCCTGGAGACAAGGGTTATGTCCCTGGATGGGGAAGATCCCCTGGAGAAGGAAATGGCAGCCCACTCCATTATTCTGGCCTGGAAAATCCCATGGACAGAGGAGCCTGGTGGGTTACAGTCCTCGTCATTGCAAAAGTGTCTGACATGACTGAGTGACTAAACAATCTGCATCATAACCAGGAAGAACTGTATTTGCCTTTTTAATTCTTGCCTTCTGCTGTGGATGTCAGGTTTATATCATTTGGAGATGCTTTCATTTACAGAAGAGTAAGACTTCCTGTGGGGAGTAGAGTTGCCTGGGGAAAACCATGATGGAAAGGTACTTTCAAGTAAGAGCTGAGGCTGTGTGAGCCCAGAAGCGCTTCGGGTTTGGCAAGCTCTATGGTATTTTTTAAAAAATATTTGGGGTACAGCAGAGCCCAAAATGTATTTTGCTCAAAGCACTGTTTCCCTTTCATTTTTCCAAAACTGTGTATATTCTAGGGAAATTTAATCTGTGTACTTTGGAACCATTTAACCTTCATTCATCAAAACATTGCAAGGTAAATACTAGGTCTGGGTTCAAGAAATCTCTTGAGTTCTTCGATAAGCAGTTTTTTCCTTTGAACTCGAAAGTGAAGTTTTGCCAGCTTTGAATGAACCCTGAACCCAGGGCAGGCCAGAGATTACTTCTCAAATTATCTCCCAGGCAGTGTGTGGAGATTTACATGCATCTAGTACAAAGCAATGATGGGGACAAGGCTTTTGGGGGTCAAGGCCTTCAAAACAGGCCTTGGACATTTCAGGGCTTTTCCTCTGGGGCCTCCAGGCATTCCCTTTGGCTCTGTCAGTATGAGACCTCTCCTGGTACAACCACAGGTCCAGGTTAGCTCTGGCCCTACCCAGGCCTGGTGCTCTGAACCTCCCAATCCTATCTTTAAAATTCTATTTAGTCCATCATGGCATTTAATTCATTTATTTTTATTTTTAAAACATTGCTCTGAAATATCTATCTTGATGACTGAGTTTTTTGTCTTCCTCTTACATTTTGTGCCTCACTTACCTCATCCTCATTCCAACCTTTCCTTGAATCCGGGGCTTCCCCGTCTTCTTCACTCTATGATTCACATCAACCATGTGTAAGGCTTCCAGACAAACAAACAGCTCTTGCCTTGAGGGGTTGGTGCAGGGATGGGGAGCTTGGGCAGGGGTTAGTTAATCTTTTTTTTCATTTATTATTTTTTTTAATTAAAAATTGTTTATTTTAGTTGGAGGCTAATTACTTTACAATATTGTAGTGGTTTTTGCCATATATTGATATGAATCAGCCATGGGTTTACATGTGTTCCCCATCCTGAACCCCCTTCCCACCTCCCTCCCCATTCCATCCCTCTGGGTCATCCCAGTGTACCAGCCCTGAGCACCCTGTCTCATGCATCGAATATCACTCATCTGCTTGAGGCAACCCTGTGTGCAGTGTGGGTGGGCACGATGGTTGAGAAATTTTGCTCAAGCCCACTCTTGCCTTTTGGTTTAGCTGAACTCTCTCTTCAGCTGGTCTCTAGCCACTGTGTTCAGCCATCTGCTGTTGTCCCATCTGTCTGAGTTAGCACTGAGGCCATGAGTTTGTAATTGCCCTCATGTCAGAAAGTTATCTATATAGTGCAGAACAAGACTGGAGTAGACACTTACTCCGAGGACATAGTCTTTTTCTTTAAAAATGATTATTTCATTTTAATCTTATGCGGTTTGAAAATAAGAAACATTCTATGGACTCTCTTATTCATCTGAGTGATACCTAAGGGTAGATCCTAAGCCAAAGGAAAGGGAAGAAATTTGTGTTCACATGGAAAGTTGTTGTCAAGACTAGACTTAAATTCAAGGACTTTATATTCATAGTTAATGGCTTCATTATAATTGTTATTTCCATCAATGGTTGAGTAATACCAGACCCTATGTTGAGTCTCTTCTCAGGTGCATTCTGTCATTTAATCCTTAACAACAATCTGGGGTCAGAACTATTATCCCTGATTATAGACTAGGCGATGGGTTTTGTGAAGTTCAGTACCCTCCTCAAGATCACTTTGATAGGGGATCTGGAACTTTCTAACTCTTGTTCTTACCCATACCTCTGTATGCCTCCTTCTCAGGTAGTCTACACATTGGAAAAAAGTCAATTTCCATACTTTTCAGGGACATGCTGATAGCATAGTCTTTCACACTAAGACACTGGATACATAGGATGTTATATTTCATTTATTGAAGTTTTTATTTCAATTTTTTCATATTATAATGAGAAAATGCTCAGAGCTAAATTATAGCAAAGTTGGTCACTTTGCTTTCCCATGTTTGTGCTTAATTGCTCAGTCGTGTCTGACTCCTTGTGACCCCATTGACTGTAGCCCACGAGGCTCCTCTGTCCATGGGATTTTCCAGGTGAGAATACTGGAGGGCATTGCCATTTCCTTCTCCAGGGGATTTTTCCAACCCAGGAATTGAATCAGGGTCTCCTGCACTGCAGGCAGATTCTATACCAGCTGAGCTATCACGGAAGCCCCCAACCTTCACAATGCTTCTCTTCTAGAGTTCAGAAACCAAAGTTTATCCAGACCACTGCTCTGATCCAATTTGTGCATGTCTAGGTGGAATCAGACAGACAGCAATTTATTATAAAAGTTTTGGGTTTGGGTTGAGGTAGAGAAATGCTAAAGAATTCAAGTTCATCCAGTAATAAGAATGTCTATCCACTCTCCTTAAAATCCTGAGTGTAGACCTCTTTTATATTCTTTACTGGCTCTTGCTCCGAGCTGACCACCAACTCTACTAGAAGTTCCCGTTAGATCTGCTTCAATCTTGCCCTTCTAGGAGGGCTTTTCCTCAGACTGTCTTCAACCAAGGCCCCAGTCTGTAGATGTGGCCTCTTTCTGGGATATCTGAACTAGAGAACATGGTAGCCTACCCTGGAAACTGCTGGGTCTTGCCTTCATGTTGGATATTCCCTCAGTCTATCTTGCGAAGTTCAAATGAAGAGTGTTTTAAGAAGGAACTCCTTAGCTAGCAAGGCAGCTTAATGGGTATGGGATTCAGAGCACAGCAGCCTGCGCCCGGAACTAGTTATATAAGAAAGCCTCCAAGAGAGGACAGAACATGGTTTTTTACAAATTAATAAGGCAAAAAGGCTACACTCACTAGTGCCACAGCTGGGAAACAGCTATGAGCAATGCATTTCTCATGCTAACAAATCCAAGCTCTTTGGAAAACAGATGCTGAGCCCTGGGACTGGCACTGGATCTCCCCTGGCAGGAACTGCAAGATTCAGTGATGGAAGGGTATCTAGGGACCATTTGTTCATAAACACAGCTGAGGGCCAGCAACCTGCTTTCATGCCCCGCCTGGGCTGCACGGATGGACCCCTTCCATGCAGCGTTTCCACAGCGATGAAGGCAGACATGCGAGGCTTCTGCAGCCCACGCTCAAGAGAAATAATTAAACAGTTTTTCTTAACCTCTTGAACTTTTCATTTATTATTGCCATCCATTATGTCTACCTTCTCAAATCGCAGAATCCCAAACTGAGCTCTGGGGTCAAGGGTTTATTGTTTAATGGAGATAGAACATTTTGTAAATTGCACAAAGTCACAATGTTTATAATAGAAGCTTCTGGTGTACTGAATCTTTTCCATTTAACAAACAGTGAGCTTTGACATGTGTTCTTCCTACATAGCAAGAAATTTGGGGTAAGTGCAGTACTGGCATGAACACATTACCAAATCTTTCCTGTAAACCAAGTGACATCCGCAGTCAAATAAAAACATTCCTTCCACCAAATACCAGGAAATGCTAAAAGTATCACTATTCTTCTAAGGTCATGCTAAACTGAAGTTCTGGCTTTCAGAACACAGAGTAAGGATGAAGAAGGCCAACATTTTTGTCCAATACACATTTGCTGCTACAAATCCTCAGGGACAACCTCCTGGTTCAAATATGAACATGTGTATGGGCAATTTTTTCCTAGGATTTAACCTTCAAATGAAAAGTGTAAATATTTTAAGAAAATGTACAAATGTTAAAAAATATTCCTGTTGTCTCTGTTTTTACTAGAATTTGTACTTTCAAATCAGAAACGGATTTGCTTAAAACAAAGCAAACATCCTCAAAAATGTACCCAGCCAAAATAACCAATGTATAAATACCTAGGATTAACAAAAAATGAATATTCTTCAGTAAAGAAACAAGAACTGAAAATTTGGGGGAAATGATGGGAAAGAATGTCTTAAACCTAAAATTTTAACCCATTGTGTTGGAGATCTAATCAATATTTTTAAAGCAATCAATGTGTGTGTTTCTTCTGGGGCTTCATGAAGTTAATGCTACATAAAATCTTTTGGACTATATATAGCTGATAAAAACCAATGTAAAAAGTGACCTTCCATGAGTAATTCACATAACAATTTTCTTAAAACTTAATAATTGGTTTGTAGCACAGGATATATTTTTGTCTCAGTTTTATGAGGTCAAAACGCGTAAGTAATTAAAGTTTACATTTGTACTGGTTCAGAGAGATTTCCCTGCAAAGTTGGCCTCTCCCAAGATGACCTTTGGAGGGAAAGGCTCACTTAGTTTTTTTCTAATTTTCTAAAATAATTTGATAGTATTTAATGGTTGTTTCAATGGACTCACTTGCTCAACACAGGCCAGCCAAGGCCTTCGCAGGGACTCAGTCCCGCCATTCCTGATTGACCAGCAGGTGTCACTGTGGGTTTGAGTGGTAACCCAACTGACCATAGAAAAGAATGACTAATTGGGGGGAATAATAAGAGAAGAAAAAGTGAAATGTAAAAGCAGCTTCCTAGAGGAATAAAAAATTAATTAAAAATACTTGTGTTTACATAGACTTTCACTTTAGGAGCTCAGAGTTCTTTGTACCATTTCCCCATCTCCTACAGACCCAGATTTGATGAGGCTGAGTCACTGAAGGTAACTTCCCTGGACAAAACAGCCATAAAGTTGAGCAAAGTTGAGAAGTGGATTCTTCTTCTCCTACTTTCTCAGGCCTTAGCTTTGTGCCTTATGGACATACTTCTTTTTGACCCATAGACACTTTTGCTTAATCTCAGAAATGTGCGGAGTCTTTGAGCTCTACGGTAGGTCATAGATTCGTGTTCCACAACAAGATTTTGGCTTCACTAACCTCAGTGGTAAAATAAATTCTGCTGTTTCATTAGTTGAAGGGTCACTTTGGTCTGAAAAGTTGGTTCCTCTCTCTCTCTCTCCCAAATCTGGATTGCTCATTTTCAGCAAAGCTAGCCTATTCGAGCCATGTATCTTCCTGAATATTTGAAATTTCTTAATAAATAAATTTTCAATTGGTAAAATTAATACCTATTTTTTGAAACCACTGTCAGCTTTAAGAATGGATGGCCATAAAACCTCCTGGCACAGAGAGGAATTCACAGCTGGCCTAATTTGAATAACAGGCTGTAAACTGATTTCCGTTTTGGTTTGATATGTGAAAATAACATCCATGTTGCTGGTGCACAGAGAAATCAGTTTTTTTAAAAAAGATATATGGCTTGACTTCTCCAAATAAGGCTTAACACAAGTGTGAAACATTCTAATTTAGTCAAGTTCTGAATGAAACAAAGCAGAAAAGGCTTTTGAGGGAAAATAGAAATCTTACTACATTCTGGAGAGCTCCTCTGGCCCTTTGCCTCTGGCATCTTCTCTGTACAACCCACTTCAGATCATAGAACATCATTCATGATGAAGCTGTTCTACCTCATTGTTGAAGGTACTTCAACCCAGGAGGGTTGAAAACAAAAACAATTCAGCCTTATTATGAACCTTGTGCAGTTTCTACCTGGTTTTCATTCCCTCATCCTTATGTATTTATAGGGCTTTCTAGTGCTCAGATTTGGAGAAGGTGATGGCACCCCACTCCAATACTCTTGCCTCGAAAATCCTATGGATGGAGGAGCCTGGAAGGCTGCAGTCCATGGGATCACGAAGAGTTGGAGAAAACTGAGCGACCTCACTTTCACTTTTCACTTTCATGCATTGGAGATGGAAATGGCAACCCATTCCAGTGTTCTTGCCTGGAGAATCCCAGGGACAGGGGAGCCTGGTGGGCTGCCGTCTATCGGGTCGCACAGAGTCGGACACGACTGAAGCAACTTAGCAGCAGCAGCATCTGAACAGCAGTGGCTCAGATGGTAAAGAATCTGCCTGCAATGCAGGAGACCCTGGTTTGATTCCTGGGTCGAAAAGATCCCCTGGAGGAGGGCATGACAATCCACTCCAGTATTCTTGCCTGGAGAATTCCATGAACCAAGAGGAAACTGGTGGGCTACAGCCCATGGGATCTCAAAGAGTTGGACATTACTGAGTGACTAACACTATGTATCTATAAAATTCTTAATTACATAATACATTCTAGTGCTGTTTCTAATGAATTATTAGAGTAATAAAGTTAAAAAAGAAATAGATTAAATTTGCAGATTCAGAAATATTGAGAAAACTTAACTGCAGAGTATGAATACTTTGTTTCTAGCTACCTTAATTATCTATTCACAAAGATAAAACATTCTGAAGTAAGCTGGTTTGGTTCCATGCAAAATGGTACAAAGGATGGTTTATAACACTATGTAAAAGTTCTTTAGAAAATCCATGTGTTTATGTATATGCCCCTTTCCCAACTCTGAGAAGGCCATTTTATTTGTACATAAGACTACATTATTAACGTAACATCATTTTCTCTGGTGCTCAGAGATTAAGACACTTGCTTGGGCTTTCTGGCAGAATGTGTAGGAATCATAGCAACAGGCGCTATAAGCACAAGCAGCTGATGGGTGTGGGGTGAGGAGAAGAGAAACAAGAAAGAAGGATGTTAAGGTATAAAAATATTTATCCAGGGTAACAGTATCAACAGGATTTTCTTTTCAATTAGTTGTATACATCTGTGAAGAATGGAATCCTTGGCCATGGGTTTACCCTTT